>JAJHUR010112500.1:0-11574 GCA_027495735.1 Lutjanus campechanus | reverse complement strand
CACACTAAAAGTTTTTTTAAGATTTAGCTGTCCAATGCGAATATTTGACAATTCGTTACTTTTAAATTTTCTTTTTAGTTCAGTGTACCACCCAAAATTCCCATATAAGCTAACATGAGCATGCTTTACCAGTCAGACTCGTGTTTTAATGCCTTTCTTTGTCATCTCCGGTGTGAAAACATCAGATTTTCACAGTCGGAGAAAGTGAAACTCTGCGTCCTCCTATAGTTCAGTTAATCAGTGCACTGCGGAGCATCTCTGCCCACGCTGCAGCCACTGCCTGTCACCTGCCCTGCACGCTCCACGCTCCTTCACCCTGTGCAAACCAGAGTTGGTGATTGTTTGAACAGAGGAAAGATTAAACCAAGATGTTTATGGTTTATTTAGTATCTATTGAGTTTGAATGAAGTTGACAGTGAGGATGTTACAGTAACAGTTTTGCAAAGGGAGCCTGGTAGTTTGGTCTGGTTTCTGCTTAAACAAAACGTCTCTCACTCTTAAAAAAAGGTCTCTCTCTTTTGCGATCTTTTCCATAATGTTTTCAGACATTTATAATAACAATCTGAGCCTGTCAGTGACAAAAACAAAGCAACAATAGGCGAACAAGAAGTCATCTGCCCTGCACCTACCGGTCCGCTCTGGTGAAGTATTTGAAAGTGTGTCACCTGCGCTCTGTTTCTATCACTTTCCTCCACTGTCGTCACAGTTAGTTTTGTGGTTTGCGGTGATTTAGAGACTCTGTAATGTTTACAGCCTGCCGCGGTGATGCTTTGCTCTGTGTACAGTGATGCAGCTAAAAAATGAGAGCAGAAACCTGTTTACCAACCACTGGTTTCACCGTCTCCCACCAGTTAATCCCCAGTGCATTTTTTTAATGTGCGCCAGCTAAACGATTTTTGTATTTTGTAAGCTTTGATCTGTTTTATCCTGTTTATTATAAATCACGTTGACCAACAAACAAACACACACATCCATCCATGTATAATGTCCAGTATGACAGCTGGTTTTATTGAAATACATGGAATATTTTGCAGTTTAATACAAATGTCAGTATGAATTGGAGATTGGTGTGAAGGCTTTGTTTGTGGAGCTTCTGGTAAGTGTTTGAGAACTGAACTTAAATGTTGTTTGATGATCGCTGAAACAAAGAGATGTTTGAAATAATCAACAACAAGTCAAAGTGAAGTCAAAAAATTGTATTTTTAGTCGGTGAGCAATCCTCATCAGTGCATCCCCGCAGGGAATAAAATTGAACAGTGGCTCACAATGTGGACAAGTTTATGGAATGACACTCACCCTCGGTTAAGGGAGGTGTGGCGAATGGTAAACACTGCGGACTTGTAATGACAGCGTAGCTCTTTTCTAAAAATGAGCTGTCTCTATTTGCGCCTTTGCGAGTCTTTCGCTCCAGCTTTGACTTTTCTTAGAAGTGGTTTAGAGAGCTCAGCTCAGTGGAGGTCGGACACAGTCAAATGCTTCCTCTTTTTTTTGTAAGGCTGTTTTTATCTCGGTATAGATGAGGGCAGAGATTGAGGATTTTAACATTTTGTAGACTAACAGGAAGTCATTATGACATACAGCACACAGACACAGACACATATTTGATCTTGTATTTAATGGTTAGGGGCAGCATTTGAGAACAAGAAAAAGACAAACTGTATTTTTACTACTTTTTAAGAAAATGCACTGTAATGTGATGTAGCTGCAGTGGCAGTGAGTCACCCGTCAGAGTGAGGAGGACTCTCTCCTAAGCAGCTCCTGGCCTCATCTTTTCTGACAAAAGCAGAGCTCCCCTTCTTCAGAGAAACCCCCCTGCCCCCCCTCCCCAGGGGACTGTGTGACACTTGTCAAAACACTGCAACATGGGCAGAGGACACACATTTGTTGGAGGGTGCTTGACACACTATATCAAGACCGAAACATGAATACACGCTCACACTTTGCACTCTGGAGTTTTCCTCCAGGCTTGCGGTATTGAAATGTTAGGTACCACATGCTCAGACAGGGGAACGTCTGTATGCAGATTCCTTGTTTGATTTGAATCTTTTGCTGTCTCATGATCAATTATTATTAAGTCTGAAAATCAGTCCAGTCATCAGGTGATTTAATTGGGGATGCCAGTACTTACGGAAAATGTTTGTTTATGATGTGTGTTTCTTCTTTTTTACTCACCACTCCGGATCATGAGAGGAGAGAGCTGCAGATAATGAACCTTCAGCCTGCCTTTTTATGCCTCTGCACCGTCGACCGCCGTGGCTGGAGGCATTATGTTTTTGGTTTGTCCATACATGCGTATGTCCCATTTTTGTGAACTCAATATCTAAAGAACGGCTTGAGGGGACTTCCTCAAACTAGTCACAAACATCCATTTCAACCCAAGAATGAACCGTTCTTGTGACTGTGATATCTCAGGAATATCGTGAGGGAATTGCTTCAAATTTGGCACAAATGACCACTTGGATTCAGGGATGAACTGGTTAGATTTTCAAAGTTCAAGATCACTGTGACCTAATGATTGTCCCATTTTGGTGAAAGTGTTGTCTCAGGAACGCCTTGAGGAAACGTCTTCAGATTTGGCACAAATGACCACTTTGACTCAAAGATGTACTGAATAGAACTTGGAGTTCACAGGTCAAAGGTCACTGTGGTCTCACAAAACACATTTATGGCCATAACGCAAGAACTCATTGGGTAATTATGACAAAATTACACACAAATGTGTGTTTGTAGGATAAAATGATGACATTTTTCATCCAAAACATCAAAGACAGCATGTTTCTTACTGGACATTACTCACTGATATCAGACATGTATTGTGATTGCTTTTATTTTGTCAAAAAATACACTTAATACCTTTTATTTAATTCCTCCAAAGTCTTTACTACATACATTAGATGGGTCTGGACAGACATGGATGTAAACTGTAACTTGACTGGTTGGTGGAGGCGTACAACACGAGGCATTAATTTTACTTTATCTTTGGTTTTATACGACCATTGACAGCCGACTTCACGCTCTTCTTAACCTGCTGCTTATTGGCCTCCAGTGATCAACAGCTGGAGTTTGAAATCTTGTTTCAGCTCGGGACAATGTATGTGGGGGTCATGTTAAAGTTGGTGGAACTTTGCAAATCTCCGCTGGTTGCATTGGCGATGGGCTGAATCCATCGCCGATTGCTTTTTCTGGCCAATTTTAATAGTCTGCAGAGTGACGGCCTCTGCTCTGCACCACGCGCTCATCCAGTGGCGCAGTACACACCCACTCGCCTGACCATGAGCGCGCTGAGCTGGGTGATGAGTGAGAGGAAAACAGCCTGCAGTCTCTTTACACCTCAGACTCTTAACACTCTTTTCATGTGGTGAATTAAGGATTTATTTTGACCAAACCAGAGCTGGTGGTGATTGTTGAACGAGTGGACAGACTAACAAAGACGGTTTTGGTGAGTTTTACATGTCGTTCTGTCAGGTTTGAATTAAGTGTGTTTTCAGAGGAGTTAACGAGGCAATTAAGGTCGTCTTAGTTCAGTAAAAGAGAGAAACTTGAATTCAGAAGGTGTACGGTCGTATTTCTCAGTTTAAAATGGAAAATAAGTGTGAGAACATGTCATTTCTAGACACTTTGTGAGTTTATTTTGTCTATTGGACTTAGTGAGCGTACGCAACATGCATAATGTGTTGAATTCACATTTCGAATTCTAAAATTTTAACATATTGCCCAACTCCAAGTATTTGTTTATGATGTGTGTTGGTATGTTTCCTCTTTGTTGCACCTCACACTAAAATGTGACAGGAGAGCTGCAGAAAATGAATACAGAAAATGATCTTTTGAAAATAACCACAATCATAGCAACTAGCCTTGTTGTGCTTTTTTTTTTTCTTTCAGATTTGAAAACTTTCAGCTTTTTCTGCAAATTGAATCTCAGTTTTCATGAACATTACCTTACATTGTTGGGCCTTTAGTATTGTGTGTATAGGATATGCACTTTTGTCTGCACAACCACACTTCATAATAGGTCTCCGCATCAGATCAAAAGTATATTTAAGGAGCTTTAATTCAAATATTAATGAGTGAACGGTTATAGATGATGCAATATGGGGCACGGCTGAACCAAATGTTTTTTAGTGGTTTTATTAAATCTCAACATTTCTGTGGCAAAAGCTGTAAAAATGGGTTACACATTTAAAAAAAAAAATCTTATTTAACTCACAATTTACAGCTGTGACTTACACTTAGTGCCACAGTTAATAGAATATGTATAGGACCTTACACTAAAGGAACTAAAAGAAAAGGCACTAACCCAAAAGCAGCATTTATTTCCTTTTACTTTTACTTTTTGGGCGTTTTTCCCTAAACGTTTGGTATTTAGGTTACTGTCTTCCTTACATAATATTATGACATGGCTGTATAAAAGCATCCAGACTGATACCAAACTAGTTATTTGTTGATGCACGCTGCTTTATTGCACATTTCAGGGTTTTGGTGAAAGGATGATGACTGGATGAAGGTCAGAGCAGATGTCATGGTTTCACAACTTTCACCCCAGTCAAATGTGTTTTCATAAGTGGAGGAAGTTCTCTGGAGGCTTAAGGAGGCTGTTGAGACGAGGTTTTTGAACAACAAGTGATATCAGGAGAACAAGGCACTCTCAGTGCACCATGGGAGGAAGGAAGTGGTATCGACAGCCGGGGTTGCCAAAAAAGATAATGGCTCAGCAGGTGTGAAACTCGCTCTATATTATAATTGTTACATGTGCGTAAATAAGCTCGTGTTTACTGCATGCATTTGAAGGTGCAATCGAGTCTGCATGCAGTATGAGTGCACAGCTCTATGTGTAACACACTGACAGAGACAGGGGTGGTGGAGAAGTGGTAGCTGCAGCACCAGGGCACTTTGTGTTGGTATTTAGTGATATGAACATCAGTCTGTAATGCACATCTAGCATTCATGCATCTTTGGCTGAATTGAAATTAGAACTAAACTTGATGATAACAAAAAATAAAACCAGATTTATTATCAATAAGTTAAATGTCTGAGCAATAATACAAGCCTGATTCTAAAAAAGTTAGGACACTGTAAAAAGTAAATGAAAACAGAATGCAATGATTTGGAAACACTTTTTAAACCTATATTCAATTGAATACAGTACAAAGACAAGATATTAAATATTCAAACTGATAAACTTGAATGATTTTGTAAATATGCACTCAATCCAAAATTGATTGCCCCCACATTGATTGTCCCACCTTTTTTTTGAATCGGGGTGGTACATTACAAAAATTCCTAATATACAAAAATAATCACATTGCATTATTTTTCTTCTGCCTAGTTATTTATTTTCTACATCAGAACTCCTTTTCAATCTGTTATCATCTTCACACGGTGGCTTCTTGCCAAAAACCACAGGTTTCAATGTTCAACAGATAATCGGTTGTTTCACAACTATAGCATGACTCTTAATATTCAGATTTTAGGGTTTGACCTATTATTGACCCGGCTAATTATCAGATCCATATTCAGCACTTTTATGATGATTGTAATCAGTGTTGTTTTTGATCTGATTGCAGATAAATCATTTTAAAATGCGCCACTTTGGCTTTGATGCTGCAATTTTGAGTTTGTGGTGTAAGAAAATATCGATAGACTTGAGTTATCATCATATTACGTTTCGTTCTGTATCGATTCTCAAAAACACTGTGTCGTGATATTGTGGAACATGCAAAGATTTGTAGCAGTGGTTCATTTTGTGTTGCGTTTAAAAACTGAACCACTAAATAGCAGTTTGTTTTCTTTCTTCACTGTTCTGATTGCATAAAAAAACATCTGTAACTCTTTTTGTAACTGATATTCCAAATATTAGTTATTGGTTTCCTTGATAACTAATAATCTGTATCAGTCCTCCAAAAAATCATGAGTCGACCCCTAACATATTTTGTATTAGATACTGATGGAAACTATGCTTGATATGTCCTGCTCTAAGTCCAGTCTTAAGAATAGTTGTACCTAGCTTGCTAATTGCTGTTTTGTCTTAGCAGTAGTCTAATCTGTGGCACATTTTGTGTTGAATAGATAAAGTAGAAGTTACAAACAATAAAAAACAACCAATCTGACATTCACAACAGATGAAAATCATAGTGAATGGTTTTAGCAATGGAAAATGCCAGTGGATATCAGTAATCAAGTAAGTCATCTGTAGAAAGTGCAGTAGTTTTTACAGAAAGTAAGCCAAGGAAAAGTCATGGAGGAGTGTTATGAAACAGCAGCTGACTGATGGAAAACACAGCGAGCCTGCTGAATATTATTTTCATCTTATTGCCCGCTCTTGCCGAGGTAATATCGCAATCAAATTAGGACATCAGAAAATTTCCTCGGGCTATTGACAAGCTCTGTGAACCATTCTCAAGTGTTTTTAAACAACTTGTATGTTAAGTTTAGAGTCCAAGCCAGCTGCATCCAGATATGCAGATGTTACAGCTGGATCTCTGTCAAAGTGGAGATAGCCTTTATTGTGTTAACTCATCAGCGTGCCAACAGACCAGATATTACAGCTTCTAGTCCTGTGTCGGACTTTCACATGTATTAATGGTTAAATAATCATGTGTACAGATACAAGCATGTGTTTGTGTTTGTGTGTGCGTGTGTGTGTGTGCGCTAGCAGCTGCTATAGCTCATTAACTTCTGCTAGAAACAGCTGTGAAACTCCATGGCAACCAGATGCAAACAGCTACAGGAATGCACAGAGTGGATGTTACAGTTTCTATCTCTCTCATTCTCACATACACGCACACACACACACACACCCACTCACACACACTCTCACACACACTCTGCCAACCCCTGTGAATGGACAGCCTAGTTGGATGGTGGAGAGCTTTGCATGTCGACACATACCAGCCGGGAGATGAGTGCAAATAAACACACACACACACACTCACGCACACACAAACACACACACACGAGCCAACACAGCCTCCAGCAGTTGTATTAAACTGTCAGTATTGCTCCTGTTGCTCACCTACCAGGTACTCAAATATAAAAAAACAGAAAACAAAAACATTGTTTACACTCACTGTTAAGAGGGTGAAGGGAATATAGACGGATTAGGAAGTCGAATAGATTGCAGGATGAAATAGGTTAACAGAGTACAGGTATACTGTCTTTACACCAAAATTAGCATGTATGTGCAGGTTTTTTTAAACAGATAAATGAGTAACCAAACAAAAACAGGTAAGTAACCCTTTTCCCATTGTTAGAGGAGTTTTCCTTTCTATTTTTTTCTAGGCTGTGAAAGCTGAGACTCAACTCGTGTGTATGCAGGAGAGCAGCGAGAGAGATGTGTCTGTGTTCAGCTCTCATGACTTTTGTAGCTTCTGACTGAATCTCTCTGGTTTTGAAGTTTAGTTTCTCTCCTGCTTAGCTGTTTGCACTTTCAGGCATCTGCTTTCTTTTACTGCTTCATGTTCCCTTTCAGCTAATAGGAGTCAGGTTAAGTTACTGCTGATGAAAACCAAACATTTCCTGATTTTGCCGCTTTAACGGGTGGCTTTTATTGTGTAGAATTAATAGGAAATGTTTATCCACTGTTTTACAACTGCTTGACTCAAGTACTCAAGTAAATCAGTTAATACTCACCTTCAAGCAGGTGCAAACTCCACTGTGTGTGTGACTGATGCACCGAGCTAAACTGAGTCAACCCAAGCAGCTTGTGTATGAAAAAGGAGCAAAAAGCAGCAAAAGTTATGGATGGAGGTGACGAGCCCCCATTTCCTCGACCGAAAAGGGGCGAAAATTAGTGTGTTGATCTGGGTGTCATGTTTCTATCACCGCCAAACGGAGCTAAAGTGATAAATACCCGTGACCACTGCACTCCACTGAAGACAAAAGCCAGATATTAGTGGGTTTTTGTCCAGTGTTAAAGTGGCTATAGAAATAATTGGTGGGAATGATAAATGGAAAGCAGAAGAGGAACGGTGAGGACCAATACAATGAGGGACAGAGAGGTGAATAGATGGATGGGAAATTAAAGAGTGAGGAGATGGAGTGATGGGTGCATTTTTAAAATGATGGGTGGAGGACTGAAGAGAGCATAGATGGAAGAACGGATGATGATGATTAAATGTATGACAGGGGAAGGAAATGATAAATGGATGGCAAATACCAGATTTTATGTGACAGTGATATTCAATGATTGATTTTTACTATCATTTGTCAGAATTGGTGACAGAGTGTTTTAATATAAGATGCTGTCATACTGACAAAAACTCAACAAGCATTAAACCTGTAATTTATCCTCTTTTGAACTACAAAGTCTAGTTGTTTTTTGTGTGATTTTAATGTTTGTCGTCAACTTGCTAAAGGGATAGTTTGGATTATCTGTTATGGATCTGTATGAGGTACTTGTTGATAGTCAGTGTATTACCTACAGTAGATTGTGGTCGTCACGCCTCCAGTTTAGAGAAGCAGCAGGAGTACTGGTGTAGGAAGCTAAGCAATGTACTGCTGTGGACAGCGTGAGCATCAAAATAGATTTTAGATGCCTAAAGGCCCTGTCTAAATAAATCAATATCAGTGTATGAATGTATGAAATATTTAGAATATTTTCATGGCTTTACCTTTCCATCAGACATTGAGATGATGTCATCAGACATCAGCCTTTTCCGATGGGAATCCACTTTTATATAAGCCAAATATTGCTCCCTCTTGCTAAACCAAACTCCGTTGGAGAAATCAGTAATTTTACCTCACAGAACACAGGAGTTGCTGGCCGACCGCTGCCTCAGTCAATTAGTGTGTTTGTGTTATTGTGCGGCTTAGGAGAAAACTTTCAAAACTCTTTCAAAGTCAGATAATAACACAAACAAAGTAACAGGACCAGCATCTCCCGTGTTCTGCAAGGTAAACTTACTGATTTCACCAATGGAGTCTGGTTGAATGAGAGAGAGGCTTATATAACAGCAGATTCCTTTTGGAAAGACTGTCTGATGGCAAGGAGCCATCCATCCATCCATCCATTGTCCGTAACCGTTTATCCTTGACGGGTTGTGGGGGTGCTGGAACCTATCCCAGCTGACATTGGGTTAGAGGCGGAGTTCATCCTGGACAAGTCGCCAGTTCATCACAGGGCTGACACACAGAGACAAACAACCACACCTATGGGCAATTAGAGTTGTCAACCTATTATACTGCATGTCTTTGGACTGTGGGCGAAAGCTGGAGAACCCATGCAGACACAAGGAGAACATGCAAACATACACTGATGGCATAGTGCAGCTGTAAATGCGCTGCTGACCCTGTCCACAGCAGTACATTGGTTAGATTCCCTGCTGGTGCTCCCCTCTGCTTCTCTAAACTGTGGACGTGCTGACTGGCATCTTCTTTAGCTAATACACTAAATATGTAATAAGTACCTCACACAACCCCACTTAAATTAATCCAAACTATCCCTTTAAAATCTTCATCAGAAATGATTTTCCCTAGTGGTCAAAATTTATTGAGGAAGATGTTTTAGTTGTCTGTTTTTAAGCACTTGAGTCATAGTTTGTTTAGCTTGTTTTAATTCATCCATATTGAACTAAGAAGCTTAATGAAAGCTGTTGAAAGAGAGCTATTTTGTAGTTGGCCTCTGTGGCCTCCAACAGAAGACTTTTTACTTGTTGTGCTTCCATCTGCGAGCACTAATGTTTGTGGTTGATACATAAACTAACAGCGTTGGCCGGAGAACTTCTTGGGAAAATATAAACATTAATCAGATGGTGTGTATTTTGTCTGGGGAGGGAAGTGAATATTTGTGCACCCATGAGAATTTGTTTTGTTTTGGCTTGGTCATTTGTCTTCTTCATGTGTCTGTTTGTTTCCAGTTCACCGTCATCAGTGTGTCAGTGTGTGTGTGTTTGTCATTCATGGGTAAAGTTGCCCATATTTCCACTTCCAGTCATGTGTGATGAGTTCATGGCAGCACATCAGAGGGCTGTACTGTACCTGGATGTGGTGGGCGGTGAAATCTATAAAGTCAGAAGAAATGAAGATGGCAAACAAGTATTGTATGGGAAATAAAGATAGAAGGAGTGTTAAGGATGTTGTGAAGGAAGGCAAAGGATAAAGTGAAACTACTTCAGTGAGAAAGTGACAGAAAGGAAAACGTGTGAACATCAGATAAAGACGCTGTGAAAAGCTTAAAGTAAGAACCACAGAAAAATCAAACTACTGTAATAAACACACAAACAATATTCTTTTTCTTTAATTCTGTGCTTTCTGAAGTTGTACTTGCGCAGGCTTCAGTATATCCATGTTGTTCAAGGTGTTTGTGTGCCATCATAATCACCTCCCTGACTTTGATGAAGTGATGCTCGGCTGCCGTGTGTTTCTTCTGGAGGACTGGTGTAAATCAAGCTTCAGCTCAGGTTTTTTTCTGGATGTTTTTGAGACAAAGGTGGTAAAAGCTAGAGAACGTGTGGTGTGCATTGTGCATACTTAAGTGTGCTTCAGTGAGAAAATCACAATTTGACAGATGAAAGTGTCCATGGAGATTTAAATTTTATACCAAGGTGGAACAAAAATATATTAAAAAAATGTTTATTAAACTTAATTAGCCACAGGAATTAACATGAAAACACTAAATTGTAGATTCTGGCTCTAGTTTTTGATAGAATTCAAGACAGAAATGATGAAGGAAAAGAACTTTCCATCATCAGTCAACAGTTACTAACAAGTGGGTCATGAAATGCTGAATTGTGATTAAAATATAATAAAATAGAAGATCCACTAAAATCCAATAAAAAGAGGTCTGTCTTATTTGTCCAGTTGGTATTGATTTGGAGTCACTGGGTCACAAGCTATTCCTCTTCAGATATTTATGTAAAATAAATTAAATACACATTAGCAAACAAAATTGGTTTGCTGGATGAGACAGACAGTTTAGTTTTAATCATAATTTTCACTAGTATAGGAAAGTCAGCATAAATGTATTGGCGTTTAAAAAAAGCCTTTGCATTTTTGTGTGTGGAAAACCCTGGCTTCAGCAGCCAACTCTGCATCCCTACACACAACACCATCATCAGCGCGGTGGTGTCAAGGACAGTGAAGGAACAAGAACCACTGAAACATCATGCAACTCTATCGCTTTAACGGAGGTTTACTCTGCTACTCTATCATGACTTTAAGCTGATATCTAAGATGAGATAAGATAAGACAAGATAATCCGTTATTGATTATGCCCCCAGAGGGTACATTTAGGAAATACCCACGATCTGCAAGGTTCTTCCCCTCTGTGATGGTGAGAGGTCATTTTAAATCATCATAGAGCCACAAGAGAGATTACAAGAGTTGTCTTGTTGGCTCCTGTTTAGCAAACTCGTGTTATCGATGTACCACATGGCTAAATCAACTTCCTTTCTCCTTATCTTACTTTAGTACAAAACTGCAAGTGGCTACTGACTAAAACTTATGTCATCTATAAACTGCAATAATAAACTTTATTTATATTGCACTTTTCTTTTTTTTAAGATTATTTTTTGGGCTTTTGCCTTTATTTTTGTGACAGAGACAGCTGAAGATATGACAGGCAGGGGGGTGAGGAGG
>JAJHUR010112499.1:9990-20327 GCA_027495735.1 Lutjanus campechanus | reverse complement strand
TTCTTAAGGTTCTGCTCAGATCCATTTGCTTCTGAAGAGCCCTTTTTTGATGTTCTAGATAAAACCCTTGGAATATAAAAAAAAAAATCCAAGTAGAAACCCCTGATAGGCCTTTTCAACTACCAAGAGACCGGCCCAGTTCCGGTGCAAGAACCAAAAATAGCTCTTTTTTCATGGGAACCAAACTGGGCATGTCATGTTCTACAGGTTGTTGTGTGTTGAACACTTTCTGCTGATAAAATTCTGAGTGGAACAATTACACCACAGAAGGGTTCTCTGTAGAACCTCTTTTGGATGAAACCTTTAGCAGATGGTTCTACGTCTAACTCTTTATGCTCGGTTCTTGGTAAAAACTCTGATAGGGTTCCAAGTGGAACCTTTATAAAAGGTTTCAACAGGAACCATAAAGGTTCCCCTATGGAGACAAGCCAAAAAAAAACCTTTTTGGTTATAGTTAGCATCTTAAGAGTATATGGAAGCCACCATAACTGTCTGGTGGAACAAATACAAGTTTTAATAAGAGCCGGTGTAGACAGTGCTCTGGATCTGTGGAACCTAACACAGGAACCTCAAGCACATGCCTAAGGAACTTTATGAGAGGAGCTGATTGATAACATGTGCTGATTAGTACACTCTTAGAAATACAAGAGGTAACTAGAACCATTAAGGGTTCTTTGATTTGTCCCCACAGGTGAACCTTTTCTGGTTCCAAGTAGAACCTTTCATAAAGGTTCTATCCACAGAAACCTTTCAGAGAGTTCTACTTAGAGCCCAACATAAAGAGTTATACCTAGCATCATCTGCGAAAGGTTCCACCCAGAACTCCATATGATGTGTTCTACAGTGAACCCCTCTATAGTGTAAAGATTCTAAAAAGAACCCTATCTGGAGGTCCTATCCAGAACCGTTTTACCTTCTAAAGGTGCTAATGAGAACCAGGCCATGGGGGTTCTACTAAGAACCCTTTTTTAAGGATTTTACCTAAAACCCACCCACAACAGGAACCTTTTTATATTCTAAGGATTTGAGCTAGAACATATTCAGTGGGTTCTAGTGGGAACCTTTTTATATTCCAAGGCTTTTATCTAGAACATATTCAGTGGGTTCTAGAGAGAACCTTTTTTATATTCCAAGAGTTTTATTTTTATTTTATTTTTATTTTACCTTTATTTAAACAGGCAACTCATTAAGGACAGATTCTACTAAGCAGAACCCACCCAAAGGGTTCTACTGAGAACCCTTTCATGTTATCATACAAAGAACCCTTGATGAAAGCATCCTTCAAGGATTTCAACAATCTTTGAAGGGTTCTTTGGATGAAAAGGGTTCTTAATGGATCTCTTAGTCTTACAAAGAACCCTTGATGAACCATTTCTTAAAAAAAATGATTCTTCAGAGGCACGTGGTTCTTAGTAGAACCTTAGCCCTTCAGGAAGAACCCTTTTGGAACTCTTATTTCTAGGACTGCAGACTTTAAGCATCTACAGTCCAATTAGCGAGTATACTCTTCAACGGTACGAGAAGCTCCAGTTTGAATTAAACCGCAAACTCTGGCAGCGTTGGCGCCAAAATGTCACAGAGTTCTGACGCACGGCGGGAAACGTCTGAGGCCATGAAGCAGAATCATCAGATAAACTGATGACACAGGCTCCTTCAGCACCGCCTAATTAATATTATGCATTCCACATCTGCAACACAATGTGTGACACTTGATGCTGGCCTGCAGTCACTGGAGAACTCATAAATAAAACCGAGGTGGACGTCATCTTTGGAAGCGGCGGAGCCCCATATGTATGCAGGAATGTGTAGTGTGGGTGTGGTGGCGGGGTGGCTGGCCAGGGTTCATAAACATTAGGACCAGTTCAGGGAGAGGTCAGAGGAAAGGCTGTTGGCCGGGCACGCTGGACGACCCACAAGATACATCCAAATGTCGCTCAGCTTCCCCCCGCCCAAGCCCTCCGGGGAAAACAAACGGGGAAACGTGCGCACGTTCCCCGATGACGAGGAATCGAGCACGGATATGAAGAGGTCATGCCGAGAGAGGGGAGGTTACGCAGGGCCGGAGGGGGAGGAGGAGAGCGGAGGATGCAGATGTGCAGTGCGGTGGAGAAGAGAGGCACGATGGGAGGAAATACAACAAGCTATTGTTTGGAGAGAGAGGACAGGAGCGGACCCACGAGAGAGGCAGCTGAGGACGATTCACTTACACACACACACACACATAAAGACATGACTGACTATTAGAGCGTAAGCAGCAGTCAGGCGTTCTGCACTGGTCACCTGATCATGATGGGTAAAGGTCACCATACTTTAGTGGAAATGATGTTCTTTATGGAGAGAGCTCCTAATGAACTGACATTACCTGCAAACACGGAACAATGGAGACGCAAATGGCAAGAGGATGGATACCCATCATCCCTCTGTGTGGGCCCTCTCTATATGGTTCAACAGGTTATAGAGAGACATTAGTGATATTTAAAGTAACCACAAAGAGTATTTAACTGGTTATGAAATGGTCTCTGTTTAATACTGATGCCTCTTTATGACCTACATAGGTAAACAAGACCATCAGCGAGATGATTATTTCCATATAGTTGGTCTTAATGGCCGCCACAGGGTCAGATTCTCCTTAAATTAAATGAACCGATTCTGTTTTTACATTTTGTTCTGGGCAAAGTTATAATGAGTCGTACCATAGCCAATTAGAAAGAAGCAGGGTGAGATTTTTATTTTGATATTTTAATTTCTGAGGTTATATTTTGTGATAAATACGGTGGAAACTTTACTGCCTTTGTCCACAGGTGCCACCAAAATGTCCACAATATGAAAGTTCCTTATAGTAGCTTTAAGACCAACAAACATTTTGCCCAAAACAGTATTACACTTAGTTTGACACTTAGCTTAGCTTAGCATAAAGACTGGAGTGAGAGAGAGATGGCTCATCTGGCTCTGACCTACCAGCACCTTAAAAGCTCACTAATTAATAGTTTAAATCATGTTTGTTTAATCTGCACAAAAGTGACAATTCATCATTAGGTCCTGCCCACTAACTTCCTCTGTTTTCTGCTGGTTGCCTGGCAACTGATCCTGCTCTGAGCCAGACAAGCTGTTTCGCCCTGTTTCCAATCTTTATGCTATGCTAAGCTAAGCTAACCAGCTTCTGGGTGTATCAATCTTCTTATTTAACACTCAGGAGAGAAGCAAATAAGTGTGTTTCTCAAACTGTCAGAAGTATTCCTTTAATATTTACTAAACATTATAAATTGTGCAATATTTACTAAATCTTGTAATTCTGTTTCTCCATTTTAAAAATCTAAAAATGCCACCTCTGTCTAGTCTGTCTTTATGACACCTGTTGTCCATCCAGAAAAGAGAAATCTCTGTTTCTATCTTGTCTCTCTTTCGGACCATATAAATAAAACATATGTTATGACACTGTATAATTATTATAGGGTCACAAGGCTGAGAACCGTTCTGCATATCCTGACAGAACTTTCAATACCTGTTGAAGGTGATGATTTAATATGTACATTATTAAATTTTGTAATCATTTAGAATTAATTATCTAGTTTCAGGGGCTTTGGAGAAAAAGTAATCTAAAAGTAATTGAAAAGAGGTTGATTGTTTTCCTAATGTGATTAAACCAGTGGATTATACCCTTATCATGAGAACAAACAGGTCAACGACGAGACAGACCAATTCAGCATGAACCCCTCCAGCTTTTACTAGAAAGATGCTCTGATGAAAGGATTTATGAGAGCGGGAAAAGAACATTTAATATATGGCTGCTGTGATAAGAAGCTGTTGATCTCATATGTCAATGAGACTGCTTGAAATCATAATTATCACACCGTTTACCCTGTGACAGAGGGTGTCTGACCGTCTTCTTTACCGCTGTGACTCCTCAGCCCTGTTAATCTCATGTAAAAGCTCGCTATTTTATCTTCGCATAACATAAGCTGATCTGGCAGGAATGCAGCGTTGTGCAGGCACGTCTGGCCCACAAAATCACCGCTGTTTAGTCTGATCTCTGACTTTAAATGCAATCGTCCCGTGAGGCAGTGTGACGAGGTGAAGCAAAGCCATTTAACCACATACTAATACTGCATGTGGTTAAATGGAGCGTGGGCGGGGTCGAGTAGTAACGGAGCACTTGTTAATTACTGTTTCATAACCAAAATACAATACATGCTCTGTATTCTAATGTGTTACTTAATATGTTGGTTTTGACTCCAAATACTCGAAAGGAGATCAATTCTTAGAAGACATTTTCATGTGATGCATTACAGTTAAACAAGTGACATCTTGTAAAGTCAGAAGCTACTAACACCTGAACCCCTTATTTTAGCTATAAAGAGCACAAAATTCTCTGAAATTCATTCTCCTCCCCCCATTATATATATTATATATTATATTACAGTATATATAGTTTCATTATTATTTTCAGTTTCAGTTTCAGTTTGCTTAGGTTTAGGCAACAAAACTAGTTGGTTAGATTTAGGAAATAAAATGGTGATGACGAGTCCTGAACTGTAAGTTGATCAGCTGTTTATAACTGCCAGTCATCTGTCACTGTAAGGCTAATTACTCAATTACTCATTCTACAAACATTCAGTATTAATTTGAACGCTAATTAATCTGAAATGGCAAACAGTAACACAGGTTACAGACTGAAACAGACATTTCAAAGGAGGATGTTTCCTTAATTTCTGATGAAATATCATGGTCATTTTATGATTTATTAGAGTAAATATATTACAGATTTCTCCGTAAAAGTTAGCTGAACCCAGGACACTTGGTTACAATAGAATTACACTATTCTTTGCATCTTAAAATGACTATAATATACAAAAACACTTCATTTAAACTTTGAAAATCTCCACTGTTTGTATCTGGCAGTTGTGGTGCCATTGCAGTAGGTGCTTCACCACCTGTTGCCTGACAGAGACCTGCACTCTACTGAATGGCCTCTTCTGTTTTTCCAGTTGGTGATGCCTCGTAGCAAAATAACCCGTTGCAGCAGTGAAATACATTTACCGAGGCCTCCCTCTCTGCAATTTCCTTCATAATATTAAAAAATATCAGACTTGAGAGGACAGACAGACAGATAGGCACAGACGCACGATCACAATCTCTCTCTTCTCTCTGGTCACAGCAGTCGCTTTCTCTCTGATCAGAGAATATCAAGAACAGTTTTTGACAGACTCAGGAGTTGGATCCACCCCCACCCCCCACCCCCCCACACACACAAGGCTACCAGCACCATGTGAGCCGTGCAGCCCCACAGCACAGGGAGGCAGCGTTAAGAGAAGGATGTGGATGTGTGATCTCTCACACTAACGCCTTTTTTTAACAAAAGGTACTACTATCATGTGCGCTGCGATTAACAGCGACGATTGAAGAGTCTCAATAGAGCAGCGTTGTAGAGCCCGCAGCATGATAATGATTTACACATGCGAAGAATGACAGAGTGCAGTGAAACAGACTGTTAAGCAAATGTTTTTGTCATAGCCTCAGTTATGTGCTTTTACAATCCTGATGTCCGGACAGCTGGCGAGCCAAGACTGGCAGCCTGCCTCGAGAAACCAGAGACGCCGCCTCAACCAAACCAGCGGGGAAAAGTGTCTTACACCACACACTTCCACTGCATTCCTCCTATAGCAAACATACTCTTACAAGCACAAATACTTTGTTACTGTACTTAAGTAGACTTTTCACTTATCTGTTCTTTACTTGAGTATTTATTTTTCTGATAACTTTTTACTGTTGCTCCCTACATTTTAACACAAATGTCTGTACTTTATGTTTGTTACATCTTCAAAACAGGCTCTTTACTTTAATTTCACTGCATTTGAGGGGAAGTGAATGGGACAATAACATATAGAAAAGACAATATCCTTGTGTATCGATCAGTGCATATCACATATGGCATGTAACATGACAAAAAAAAAAGAATAAAACACAAACGCTCTAAAAGATGTAATAAGACGAAGGTGACATAAAAGGCATAACAAAACAAAATATGACATAAAAGATGTATCAAGACAAAATTACGTAAAACAAGCCGAAAATGTTAAAGACATAACAAGACAAAAACAACGTTCAAGACGCACCGAGACAAAAAAGCCGTAACAAGACGAAAACAACATAAAAGACAAAACAAGACAAAAACAGTGTAACAAGACGAAAATGGCATTAAAGACAAAAAAAAATGCAACTAGACGGACACGACGTAAAAGACGTTGCAAGACAAAACTGTGACAACACAAAAGCAGCATAAAGTATGCAACAAGACAAAAATGTTGCACAAGATGTAAAAAGACAAGAATAATGTAAAAGAAGAAAGAGACGGAGGGCGATTTGACGGTGGAGAAAGGGTGAGGTTCAGTTAACTCTGCAAACAGCCAGTAGAAATGTCCTTCAGAGGGAGACTTATTCAGGGCCTGTACTTTTTCACTATGACACGATTAAAGAGTTGAATCAATATCTGCACTTCTATTTGAGTAAAGAATGCGTGTACTCTGGCACGATGTGTGTTCACAGGGATGAGTGACATCAGCCGGATGATATGGTGAACGCACACATTTGAGATTCCTCTGTAGACCAACAGTCCCACAACGATGACTCTGTCATCACTCAGCTGGAAACTGCACATTTTACGATAATCTTACACGTTCATTCATTTTCAGTTTTATTGTGTCAATGCAACAGGGACACATCCACCTGGGCTGGCAGAGCTCTCTGTCATTTTTTTTGTCTCCCAGGCTCAGGTTTCGTTATGTGCTTGCTTCTCCTTCGCCATCTACACCCACGCATTGTCCCGAGTGCTGAGGGATCCCATTCTGACTCCCTCCGCACAAAAAGAGTGGGAACCGGAGGAAAAGTGAGAGCTGTACAGCGGCAGATAGCAAGAGGGAACAATTTCTTTTGGCTAATGCACTCCCATTCTCTCCAGCTGGCCTGATTGTGTAAACACAGCAAAATCAAATGCTCTCAGGCTCGGTGCATCACACCCCAAAACAGGTGCTTTTACTCCCTCAATCCCCATCTTTCTCCCCACCCACTCACTCTGAACTCTGACCTCACTGTCCAGGTGGCAGGTGCTCCAGTACGAGAGGGTAAAAAACACTGAGCCATATCTCATACTAATGAACAGTTGGACCTTCTCCAACAGCCATCATTCATATAGAGAAGAAATGCATAAACACGAGGTGCAGAGAAGGAAGAAATCGACCACTGTAAACATTCAAGGGCGTTTCCTCACGCTTTGAATTTTTGCGTTGAGAATTTCATACTTATTCTTCATAGTTATGCTCCGAAGGCTGGTGGTACATTGCTGAATTCATTTGCGTGGTTGCTAATAACAGAGCAGTTAGCGGAGTTCAAAGCTGGGCTGACACATACTAAGATGAAACACATTAAATGTGGTTTTCAGTTGCAGAATTACAACATACATTTAAATTGCAACTTTGAATCATTGGCGGTTTTTCATAGAAACAACAGCAAACAGGGTGAAACTGTTTGTTTTAAATTGTGAATTAAATATTCATCAATTTATACTTAATTCAACCATCACCTTTCATTGAGAGTGATGCGTTCACTCCAAATTTAAAACTAACAAAAAATAAAAAGGTTTACATGTGCCCAATGTGCATGTATACTGTGTGTCCTTCTCTGTATTAAAACAATATAACACGAGAGGGAGTGCTGTTGTACTGAATAAGATGACCACAGATGTGCTGATATTCAGTACAACAGCACTCCAGGCAAAATAAAGCCTTTCAGGTGGGTTATTTATTCCTGTGACATTGATAAGCCTCAATTCATTACTGTACAAGATGTCTCCTTTTCATCCCGTCTCTAATGAGAAGCATTCATGGACGGGCTCTTGTCCAATCAGATGACTTGGTTGGAACTACCTGTTGCATAATTGTACTCATCTCCTTACCTGCGGCAGCGTGGACGAGGACGCTCTGGTTGGGCCGCAGGTTGCCAAAGTCAAACAGCATCATGTAGGCAGTGATGTAGTTGACGGGGAGGGCTGCCGCCTCCTCAAAGCTCATGCCCTCTGGGATGATGAAGGTGTGGCTTGCCGGCACCACCGCCACCTCCTGCCACAGCCCGAAGCGGTTCAGCACCATCACCTTATCACCGACCTGGAACAGAGGACAGAGGAAGACACGGGCTGAGACGGAGGCGACAGGGCTCTCTGTCCGTACCCGTTTCCTGAAAACAATATTACCTAATGCAGTGATTCCCAGCCAGAGGATAGTGGAGCAGTGGAGTAACTCAATTAATTAGACAAAAACAACTTTAAAAAAAAACAACTTAAAGATATTCACAAAATTCTGTTTCATCTGGACTTTAATCAAGCAGATCAAGGAGCGAAATACGAGCATACCCTTGTAACTTGACAATAACAAGCGACAAAGAGTCCTACGCTGTAAGATGATCAGCTGTTTATAACTGTCAATCGTCTTCCTGAAAACAAAAACCGACTCATATACTGACACTTACACATTCTCCAAACCTTCTGCATTGATTTGAACTCTAATTAACGTTTAACAAAATTTCCAATTTATGAAAGACTTCTCCTTTAAGGCTAAATCTTTGCTTTCTACACTTACTTGTTTTTGAAAGAAAGAATCGTGTCTTGGGGTCAAAACTCTTGCATACAATTGCATTACAGCAATGTGGTCACAATGGGAGCAAATAATCAGTTTCTAAAACTATTTTATCAAATTAAAGCAAAGTTCTGGTGTGTTTTAATTGATTTATTAGATTTTTGAGTTTGAATAGGATCCACTGGCGGTTCAATACCCCCAGGAGGTTTTCCCTGTTAGAGCCTCAAGTGTTCTGGAGCGTCCTGCCATCTGCAGCCTCACGGTTTCTTTGGCGCGGTGGGAATGAAGCGAGCCGTGCAGCAGGCATAGTAAAAGTATTAGGCTTATTGTTTTACTTACAACAATGGCAGACCTGCAAACATGTCCACCAAGCCTCGAAGAGTTTGCTCTTGAGGAGTGCAAGCAAACATGGAAAGTGATAAACCACAGCAGAGTGAGAGTTGTGACTGTATTGACTTTATGGAGGGAAATAATGACGCTGCTGAGGAAATCAGGGCAAAACAAGGAAGTGGCCCTTTTTTTTTTCTTTTTGTTTAACAGGTTAGATGGTTAGGATTGGTGCCAAAGTGCGATAGCTGTTTTCCGATTTGTAATGCAGCGGCTTGCGTGGACATGCAAAGCTGTGGTTTGCTTGACTTTTCATTCTTGAGCTTTTGATAACCAAGTCACAGCATATATTTGACAGAGAGGGAACAAAGAACAGTAGTGAAAGACGATGAAAAGAATAACGGTGCTAAATGTGTGGCTTCAAGAGACATTTACTCCGATTTTTCTCTTAGCTTTGGCCATAATGGGAATTAGAGCTGTTCTGCAGCACTTCACTGCTTCATTAAAAAGATGCTTTGTCACACGAGTGTGACTGCACTTGGCCATACTGCAATTTAAACAATATTTCAATTAACTGTGCAGCCCCAGTGGAAATGTCAGAATTGCTCTTTATATGATAGAATATGAGAGTATCAGTGAGGCTATTTCAATTTTTTTGTGCCCGGTTGCATAAAACTACTTAAGCTAAGGTTTTCCTTAAATTTTCCTCTAAGGATGCACTTAGCCAACTCTAGCTAGAAGGTCCTTAGTCACCATTTTCCTCAAGAGACCCATAACAGTCTCTTAAAAGTAAAATAATTTGTTGAACATCAGACAACAGCTTTATTTATGGTGACTGAAGACGAGTAATGTGCAGCTTGTTATATAGTTAGTATAGATTTGAAATTAGCTCTCCTAACTTTCTAACTAGCTCACCAAACGTTAACACGACTTGGTCTCATACAGAATATACATCAGCTTTGACTGAAACTCACCGGTTTTTATTGATGTTTGTCTCCTTTCTTGCTGTAATTTTCATATTTCTTCATAACTACATCGGTTTGTTTCTCAGCAGATTTCTCACAGTGATTTTTGTCAGTTAGCTTACTTCTTAACACATCCTCTGCTTGTGTGTATTTTTTCCTGGCTGCTGGTTAAATTTACTTTGGATCATGTGCTTTGTCTTTCCATATTCATCAGGAGAACAGACATCATCTTGTTCTTTTGTTTTCTCTTTGTTGTCCATTTTGGAGAAGCTAGCTAACACACAACCGGCTATTAGACTTATTATTTTTACTTTTCAGTTTGGTTAGGTTTAGGCTCAAAAACTACTTGGGTAGGGTTATGAAAAAATAATGGTTTACGCTTAAAATAGACCCTTACGCAACAATCACAGCACACCAGAGT
>JAJHUR010112495.1:5809-43310 GCA_027495735.1 Lutjanus campechanus | reverse complement strand
AAAAGTGTCCACCCTGTCCCTGTGTGGCAGTGTGGGATTACCTGCAGAGAGGTTGACAAGCTTAAATTCAAAGGGAATCCTGGCCACTTTGGCAAACAGGAAGACGGAACGGCAGGGCTGGGAGTGCAGGTCGAGATAGAGCTCCATCATGTCAGAGTCTGAAGGCTGCAGACGCTTCGTTTCCAACACGTTCCTTCTGTGATTTCAGTCCTCTCCTGCCGTGCCTGTTATCCTCTGTCGGCTCGTAACTCCTCCTCCCCTCGCTGTGAGGCTCACTGATTTTTAAATGGTGGCGACAGTTCAAAGTAAACAGGCCGTCGTGGTTGAGCAGTCTGACCTTCGGCCTTGGCTTGTTCCAACATTTTGTAAACACTGCTGAAATTATCACATTTTTATCAGCTAGACATGCCTCTAATCTGTGATTCTGTGATGTGTCTTCTTTATAGTTTACAGAAGCAATCAGACACTTGTGAGAAGAGGGTAACATTTGACATACAGTCAATATGAACATACAGTCAATGATCACATGGAAAAATATGTTTAGTGTTTGTTATGTATCAAGCAAAAAGGCTCACTATTCTCTACAATGGTGCCCCCTGAAATTTTTCATAGCGGTGGCCAGTGAAAATCTAGGGTTAGCAAATCAGGAATTCTATTATGCTTCTGTAATACACAGACTAGTTGAAAACTTTGTCAACATGAAAGTTAAGCAAGTGCATACTGATACACAGCACTTTGGTTTATTTTACAGTTAACGTTATTAATTTTCTGATGTTCATAGACTACAGTTAACATTGAGTTCAACAACAATCCTGTTTTAATGCATTATGAGACATGACAACAGATATAGTTTTTACCGTAGGGTTAGGGTTATCCCCCCTGTTAAAATTAACAAATTTTAACAAAAAGATGAAACACAGAAAGTGTTCATGCACAAAAATATTCAGATTTATCAAAAAGAGCATAAACGCGTCCTACGTTGGTTTTCATTTATAAATCACAATCAACTCGAAAATTTGGCACACCTTATGCGGACGTCACGTAACGTCCATAGTTGCCTATAAATGGTCGGTGAAACGCCCCAAATCAATATTCATTCACACTGACTGCATGAGGACGATCAGAGAGAAAGGCTAAAAAAAAAGGAAGATCACACAGTGTGAAATCAACGTTTTTGTTGTGGAGGTTGAGACAAGGAAAAATATGTTGTTTGTTGGACACAGCGTACATTATAGACACCAAAAAGGCATCAGAGTGGCAGCGTGTTGCAGACACTGTGAATGCTGGACACTTGCAGAGATTATAGGTGTCTCCACTGTGAAAAATTTCTGCTTTCCTGTTTCAGTCACTGCAGCTGAGTTACTCCAGGAACTTGTTCAGGTATTTTTCTGACATTTTATGGACTAAACTATCAACTGAAAACCATTAGTCAACAGAATAATCATAATAGGTATAAAAATGACTCTGTCCTCTTTCTAACGGAACCTGCAAGAACAATACCGTATCTAAAAGAGCTTCTTATCCGGTACGGATATTACTCTGGTTATAAAGTTAACATGGATAGAACAGAAGCTACGGACATCAGCAGCCAGATCCCAAAGTCGATTAAACTTAAGAGTGGGGTGACTTCCAAACTTTAAGTATTATTTCTGGGTTGCACAACTGAGACCCGTAATGTCTTGGATTAAGGATTTGTCATATACACAATGGCTAAACATAGAGAACAGTCTATGCCAGATACCCCTTATGGTATTACCCTTTCTAGATGTTTCCCTAAAAAATACTCAAATGGGAGAGTGGACTAGAGTAACCATAAAAATCTGGAGGGCTATCTAAACTGCGTTTGGTCTACCAAAGCAAATCTCTTCAGGGGCTAGTATAGGCTATCTTAAGGGTTTTATACCTGCACTTACAGATATGGGCTTCAAAAAATGGTCTGAACACAGACTTAATCATTTGCATCAAATCCTACACAATGGAGAGCTTAAATCATTCGAATAAGTAAGGCAGGAATTTACGCTCCCAAGGTCTGAATTCTTCAGGTATTTACAACTTAGACACTTTCTCATGAAGCACAAGGAATGGGAAAAGGTGAAAAGACCAACCCTGATAGAACAGTTCCTCACAGAAATCCAAAATGGGTGTGAAGTTAAAAAAAAGTTATTGCAAAAATGTATTCAACCCTCCTATCAATGACCCCAAACAATAGTTTACAAATAAAGGAGAAGTGGGAGATTGAAATGAACACAGACATTTCATTAGACACCTGGAGGGAGGTTTGTAGTGAGGCACATTTGACGACTAATTCAATATTTGGTGAGAGTTTAAATGGAAAGTCATAACAAGATTCTTCTGGACCCCACAAGTAACAGCAAAGTGGGCTCCATGAACAAATTGGAAACCACACTCATATTTTTTGGTCCCGCCCGAAGTTAAGCAACTTTTGGAAGGATGTGTTAGATGCCCTGAGTGCAGTGTTCCATCAAAACATCCCCAAAGATCCAAGGGTGATTCTCCTTGGAGCAACCCCTGAGAGGATTGAGGGAAGGGAAAAAATGTATCTACTACAAATCCTCTTGGGAGCTGCGATTAAATGTATTACAATTAGGTGGTTGAATCCCAAACCTCCAACATATAACATCTGGATTAAAAAAAGATATGGGAACTGTACGAGATGGAACAAATCACATATGCATTAAGGATGCAAAGACCAAAATTTCTAAAGAGGTGGAGTCCTGTAATGAGTTTGATAATGCAATGAGGGATCTCCAAAAACTATATCCCTTTCTAGTTCTACTTCACCTCTTGTATTTAAGTTTACTTTATTTATCTATCTATTCCCCTCCTTTTTCTCTCTCTCTCTCTTTTCCTTTGTTTTCCTTCTCTCTCTCTTTTCTCTTTTTCAATTTTATTCACGAGGTAGTTAAACAAGTATGTCTGTACATGTGCATACACAAATTTGTTTATTTATCATTATTATTGGTATCTATCATTTTTGTTTTTTTGACTTGTGTGTTTGAATTCCTAGTACATCCTACTGTATTTGAGTTCTTCACCATACTCGTTTCAAACATGAATGATATAGCAGCTGAATTTAAGTATAGACATTGATCAAAGTGAAATTATGTAAAAACAGCATTGCTTGTATGGATTGCTGAAGTCTGCTGCTGTCTGTGAACGTCCAGAACAGTAATTATATGTAAATGTGCACAAACATCAGCAGTTAGAACAGAAGCAGGATTAAAGTGACTAAAACCTTTATTTTAAAACGGGATAGTGGGATGAAAAAACAAAACATTCATCTTCTTACTGTTGATTGGGTTGTGTTCAGCAGTCTGCAGAGGCTCCTGCCTCTGAATCAGTCTGCTGAGGAGCCGGAGGAAACAAATCAGAGTTTCCTGAAAGACAGACAGAGCAATTTATCAGATTTATACAAAGAACAGACTATACATAAAAATAACTACATTTGTTACATAAGAAAAACAAGAAAGATAATATAATAAGATTTTTAAATGGTTGTGTTTACACATCCAACACTAAAGACATTTGATACATTTTGCCAGTTTCTGACCACCTGATATAAATCAATAGTCTTTCAAACAGGAAACACTCAGGGAAACTATAAAAACCTCAAAACTTCATTTAAGAACAGAGCTGTAGCTAATGGACTTTGTTCATTCCCACCACCTCTGAGCCAAAACAGTCTGCTCCTGCTCCCATCGTCCTGTCTTTGCTCCACAGAACAGAAACCCAGCTGCGCCTCAACAGGTTTGTTATGACTTAGAAACTCGAGCACTTTGCCTGCATTTATCTGTGAACGGTGTTGCTTATAGTGATAAAACCAGAGAATTATCACCAGATTCAGCAGTTTCCCTCACCAAAGAATGTTATATTGTCTGTCAAGTTATTGTTTTGTTGTTACCCAGCAACAACAAAAAAATCACTGTACACTAGTAACAAGTGAAGCCTTTAGCGGCTAGAGAGCCAGACGTTTTCCTCAGGAGTTGGTGGAAACCAAAATTGTTCAAATGGAGCATAAATACTGGTTCTATTTTGCCTCCACCATACTTCCATTCAACAAAGTTCAGTTTAACCCCATCGATCTAAGAGCTGCAGTTAACAGGTAACACTTGACACTTAATTTGAAAAAAGAATGAAGTTAAATACCCTTTATTCAATTCTTTCCCTCTGTTTTACCTCCTTTATTTACAGAAAATAAAAAGATTTATAACTCAGAATTGCTTCTTGCGAGATATATTTGACGTGTATGAAGTGATAAGCAAACAGGGAAGCAGGGAAACAGGATAAGAATGTATTTCACTGCGTGTTTAAAACTTTACAGCCTTATCTGAGGTGAAGAGCGCTGTTGTTTGATTATTTTTGATGAGCTCCAGCAGGACTCTGATCCAGCCTACTGTGCTGTTGCAGTGTGTTCTGGGTTATTAAAGTGTTCACACAACATGAAACCAGGTCCAGTGGAGGGTGATTCCAGTACCTGGCTGGTTTGCGGGTTTTGGTCTGCAGTTTCCGTCCTTGACTGCTCCTGTTAGAGCCTGGTTCAACAGGGGCGGTGCTCTCCATGATGTCCAGCAGCCTCTCCATCTTCCACTCAATGGTGGGCATCTCCTTTGAGTCCCCTGGATCCTAATCATAAATTATATCATTAGTCCACATGCACGTCAGTGGGTTTGTGTTACTGAGCTGTAACTGGCAAAAAGGCTATGTTGCTAACAATGTTCATTTCACAAAATTGTTTACAAGCTAAAAACTGCATTTTGCTGTCCTGCATTGTGTTATCAGCCTCTGAAAGTCTCTCGTTAGCTTCTAATATGCATGTTTAGTGCATTTACTTTATCAGAATAACCTTGAGTATTTCAAAATTTAAATTTGTTTAAAGCTACTAAAAGGAACTTGTAATAGGAACGTGGATTTATGCTAAAAAGTTAAGCAGCTATTCAGTTATTGCTAAAGCACAGATGTCTCCAGTGGTGGGAACTTTGAGAACTTTTACTCAAGTATTGTGCTTAAATATAATTTTGAGATACTTGCATTTTTATTGAGTGTCTCTGTATTGTGCTACTTTATATTTCTGCTCCACTACATTTCATGTATTTTGCATAAAAAAAATAGCTCCACCTTGACTAGCTACAACATTAAAATACTGCTTACATGTTAATAGCTTACTAATTATAATATAGCTTTTAATATAGCAATATATCACTATGAAAGGTACAGTTCTGTATCTTCCCTCCGGAATACAGCTCCCACAGATATTGTGATACAGTGCAAGGTTTCATTTTGAGCAATGAGGTGCTGTAACAGGAATTAAAGCAGCTGTCCTGATGTTCTGGGTCAGGACTGTGTTCTTACCGCCAGGATGTCTTTGATAATAATGTCTGCTTCCCACATGACTCGCTCCAGCTGGCTGCTCCTCTTCTTCTCCTTCTGTATCTCGGCTTCCAGCTGTCTGGCCTTGGCTGTTTGTCGACGACTCTCCTTGGACACTAAGTCCTTTTCCCGTCTGAAAACACAACACACACACAACACCACTGTAATAACACAGCGAGTGGGGGTATAGCTTTGCGGTAGAGCATTTGACTTCAGATCAAGAGATCCCTGGTTAAGTCAAGATACCCACTCAGTCGGATTTATGTTGTTTTAGTGCTAACATCATTCATGTTTCATCCCATCAGTAATGCAGCTTGGATTGTCTGTTTACATATACAGTGAAGTCAGCCGATAATTACTATTGTTTGATTACCACCACAAACAATAAGGGTCATTTTCAGCGCAAAGAAAGGTGTAAATCTTTACTTTATTTGCAGCTGGATCACAAAGCCTAGCGTTCTTGAAATACACAATGCTACATTTTAGGTCTGGACAGTAGAAAGAGGTGAAACTTTTACCTGAGATCTGCTTCCGTGGCCAACCTCTGCTTGCTTTTGATGCTCAAGTCCTTCAGCTCCACCTCAAGCTGCTTCATCTTTTGCTCCAGCTTCTTATCCTGAAGAAGGGAAGGGAAGGGAAGTGATTTTTTTTTAACTTGTAAAAGGGGGACACATTAAATGATGTTCTATTGCTAACTAGGGCTGGGTGTTATGGTTTAAAAACAATATCTCAATACTTTTAGGTTATTCCACAATATACAATATATATCTCAATAAAGACATTTTCCTTAAAATGACATACTGTTTGAGCTGGGCAAGATAAAAATTTAATATTTCAAAATTTTATTTATTACTGAGTTATCAAAATGACAACAACAAAAACAAATCTCAAAAATCATACCTTTACAGTTTAAGTTGTAATATTTTCTGAATGTGTTTCTCATTATGTAGTAATGAGAAACAGTTCTGCTCTGCAGGCATTGTTTGGTGTTTTCCTCTGAACATTTAGAATTCTTTGACAGAATTCAGCGTGGAGGGTCTCAATTGGGTTTTTGTCCCAAGTGTCATGGCCAATCTACTGAGCAGGCCCCAGATCTCACTTCCATATAAAACAATTGGTCATAAAACATGATCAAATATTTTTGCCCAGATTGTAATTGGAACATGAAAGTTGAATAACTTTTTTTTTAATGCCTACATTACCCTGCATGCTTTTTCTTTGAGTGCTTTCACTGCCGGATTGAAATTCCCTGATGTAGATATGGTCTGGCAAAGGTAAGTGTAATTTTTTGTATTTAATCTGGGTGTTATTCAAACTGAAATTGTTTTTGTTTTCAAGAAATTTGGGTTTCTTTTGAAAGATCGTAATTTGGGTTTTCTTAAATGTACCTCCAATTCCTGTTTCTTGCGATTTTCAGACATCGTCCTTTCCTCATCATGAAGCTCTTTCAGTTTGGTTTGCAGGGCATCTATCTCCTTCCGCCTACGCACATTTTCTTTCTGCAGGAGCTGCATATCCTTAGACTTCAACTTCATCTCCTCCCTCTCCTTCTTAAGAATGACTGAGGCTTTCATCTCGGCCTCTCTCTTCACCTTCTCCTCAGAGATCCCGCTGTAAGAGAACAGCGGAGGGTAAGGGTAAATATTTACTTTTTGCTGACCAACATTTTGAAGCAACAGTCAAACCAACGTCAAAAAAGGAGATCAGCATTAAAAGATTCGCCAGCAGATGAAATGCAAACTGCCACTTTAACTCTGTCCTAGACTTTACCATGTCTTCAGTTTCTGCAGGTGCTCTTGTTCCTTCATAATGGCAGCTTCTAACTCTTTGTTCTCCATCTCCAGAGACTTAGCGCAGGATTTCAGCTCCATCACCTGCTTCTCGCACTCCTCAGACTTTGCTGCTGAGACTTTGAGCTCCTCAGACCTTGCCGCTAAGGGGAGGAGAGGAAAGTAAACAAGGAGACAAGTTACATTTCACACAAAGTTTAAACCCCTTCCCACCATGCCTTTCACCATCAGATTTGAGGGGCCAGCATATTTTTGCACCTTTCTGCACCAGACAATCTGAAAATCATTTAAATCCTACACAGAGATTTCAAGCACACTGATCCTTTTACACCAACTTGAAATTTAATCCTTTAACACTTTTTGGCTCGCCCACTAAGATGTAACTCAAACAATGCAGTAGATCCAATGCAGAAGACACTTCTGATCCTCAATGTAGTTAGGAGAGTAACTTGTGGCTCTACCATATTAGACACACAACAGGATGTCTACCACCAGTTTTGTGTGGAAATATTTCATAATACTTCAAAATATTAAATGATGAGTATGCAAAGTGTGTGCTGCGCTGTCTAAAAGGAGGGATCAAACACACCGAACTGAGGTTCAAGGAGAACTTTGGTGCAACATTTAAATCTCAGACAAAACTCCAAGTGAAAGCTCAAATTAGGGTTGGGCGATTAGACAACCCATCGCCAATTGCTTTTTTTTTTGGATGATTTTTAGGGCGATGTTTGCCATTTTATTTGGCTAATGTAATAGTTTGCAGAGTGACAGCCTCGGCTCTGCACCGCGCTCTCATCCAGCGGCGCAGTTCACACTCACTCAGCAGACCATGAGCGTGTGAAGCTAGGTGAGGAGTGAGAGGAAAACAGCCTGCAGAGTCAGACTTTTTAAACTCTTCACGCGATAAAGTGAGGATTTGTTTTTACCAAACCAGAGTTGGTGATTGATGGAAGAGTGGACAGACTAACAAAGATGATTTTGGTGAGTTTTATATGTTTTTCTGTCGAGTTTGAATGAAGTGTGTTTTCCGAGGAGTTAACAAGCCAATTAAGGTCGTCTTAGTTCGGTAAAAGAGAGAAACTTGAATTCAGAAGGTGTGCGGTCGTATTTCTCCATTTAAAATTGGAAATAAGTGTGAGAACATGTCCTTTCTAGACACTGAACGTACGCAGCATGCGTAACATAGTAAATTCGCCACTTGCGCACATCTCCCAGCTGAGACTGAGGAGGATGAGAGGAGGTGGGAGGGGGGATGATGACATTGTCAATTGCCGATGGATGGGCTAATGATGATCGTTTGGAAAATTTTAACATATCGTCCAACTCTAGTGTAGGGTAAATTTCCTTTAAGATGCACTGAATAGTGTAATAGCATTGTAACTGAGCTTCCTTACCACACTCATGCATAGTGGCAGCCCGCAGCAGGGATTTATTCTTCTCATATCGTGTCTAACTTTAGTGGATCATAACATATCAAGTGCGGAAGTCATCTGTAAATGTTCTGCTCTGGTTTCAGATGTAACAAAACTTTTCTATGGATTTCAGTTTTTGAGTCACGACAAAGGCCAAACTGTGACCTACAACAGACTAGTAGGAAAGCTTTGTTTTCACCCTAGCAGTTGTTGATGACTTGCAGTCCCTATCGGCCAGTTAAGAGGAGTGGGAAGTCAGGAGTCTGTCTAAAACAGAGCAGTCAATAAAATAGGTTTTTCAAGATTTAACAAAAATAGTGAATCACCACAACCACGAGAGGTCCTTGAGTACACAGTCTTAAATTTGGACAAAAAAATGTTGAAATGCTGATGGATCCCGCAGTAAACATGCATTTTTTTATATCAACATAAAAAATCAGCTAACATTCATGGATCTGTTCTGCACTCGGGGATCTGATTAAAAACTCAGTCCACAGGGCTGTGATCATTGATTATGAGGGGACCCATCATCCCCGCTCCAGTCATTAACTTACTTACAGCTCTACCTTTGTCTGTTTGCAAAGTCACTTAATTGATTTGTCTATCAACAGAATACTGTGTAACAAACATTTATCCAATGACACATTGCCTCACTGATCTCTGAGTTCAGTTCATCGATATGGTCCTTTAGCTGCTGTACCCACTGGCAGTGCTGCTGCACCAGGGCCTCTCGTTCCTGTTCCCAAGCCTGCTTCTGACTCCTCAGCTGCTCAGTCAGCTCCTCCTCCGTCTTCTTTCCATCAGCCCAGATTTGTTGAAGCTTCTTGCTGGCATCACTGTGTTTCTTCTCCATCTCGATATACCGAGAGAAGGTGTCATCGCGCTTTTTCTTCAGCTTGTCACGTTTAAGCTGCCATCTGCAGGTTAAAGAGGGACACATGGGCAAGGCAAGAATCTCATTATTTTTTGTTGTAAAAACAGAATTAAAAATAAATACATCCTGTATTAGAAAGTTTGTATCATGCTGAAATTGTCACTCAAACTTGTACTCAATTACAATATCTCACTAGTGAAGTGAATATAGTGATAATTCTAGGGACCAATAGCTGGAAAAGGTCCATAAAAATTCAATTAAATGCTTTATTTTCTTAAACAACACAGTGAGAGTAAAGACAAAGGCTCTGAGTCTGATCCACCACATACCATACTGCTCTAAATGAGGTGGTAAACAATGCGTAATGAACTACCGTTACAAAAGAAGTAACGTTAACTTAACGTTAGAAATCAAACTGAGGTCAACAGACCTTTTTGTGAGCATCCATAATAATTCATTTCTACTATAACCAAATTTTTTTCTTATGAAATATTTTTCAAACACATTTAACATGGTGTCAGTGGTAATAATGTCACAGTAACTTACCCTTTTATGAGACACAAACTGCTGCTAATGCTAATATGTAGGCTAACAGCTAGTCACTCTGGCTAGCATGTAAGGGCTAACATTAAGCAAATAATACAGTTTTTTTTTACGAGTTACATTATCTATTTTTAAATGAAAAAAACTAACATATCGTTACATGTTTAGGTAACTTTGTACTTAAGATACTTAAAGTTAACTTGTTAACGTTACATTAATAGCTAACGTTAGGTTAGCTGCCCAGGTCTACAGTGTGACACTCTTACCTCTCCAACTCTTCCTCCAGATATTCAATATGTTTCAAACACACCTCTCTTTTGCTAACGTTAGAATCGTTTTTGTCCGCCATATCTATGAATTTGTCTTTTCTTATATATATTTTTGGCTTAAAGTTGTTTATCTCCGCTTTCTCAAAACTTCTGTAGGGATATTTTTTAAAGACAGTAAACCGAAAAAAGCTATACTGTTGCTAGGAAATGCTACCTTCAGGGACTGAAGGTAGCATTTTTCAAAAAATAATTTGACTATCATCATAAATAAACAGTATAATATATTCGTATCGATTAATAAAGACAGTATAATATATCATACAACTATTTTGAACATTTTTCTTTAAAGGAGGGAAGTAGGTCTGCAGTAACCCTCCAGCTGCTCGTCTTTGACTTCTCTTTGTTGTCAAAACCAATTTTATTCGCCTGTCATTATTTTTTTCCTTCTACTTATATTTTTTCACTTTTTATTGTTTTCTGCACTTTTTAATAATCCTCATAAGATATTTATTTTTTTAAAAGTTTATAAAAAAAAATCAATGCTGTGTAACCAACATTAGATTAAACTGTTGCTCGAGAATGCCGCCTTCAGGGACTGCTCATACGCATGCGTATGACTTTGTAAAAAAAAAAAAATTCCCCTTATAATGTCTGATTTTAACAAGTATTACTTTAAAACACACAAAAACATTCCATTAAAACACACTAAAGCCAAGGTTGACTAATGTAAATACTTAAATTGTGTTTGAGAGCTGAAAGCACAACTTAAACAATTGGTCATTAACATTAACTATTCTGATTATCTATTCATTGTTTCAGTCATTATTAAAGTCTTTAAAGTTGAGGTTTTAGCATATGTTTAGGTTTAATATATTTCTATTACAACCAAATTTTATCTCATAATGTATTAGGCTTCGTATGTTTGTGCCGTTGTCTGGTTCAGATGGTATCTCTTTCATCCTGACAAATTAATAAAATAAAAGTGGAACCACTGCAAAATGAATGCGCTTTATTCTTAGTATGTGAGCCACTTTAATCTGCTCTGCTGTCTGGAACACATCCGTTAGACCTAAGGAAAGAAAATGTTCATTAAATTACATGAAATGCAAATGCTGGTTAAGAACCTGACCTCAGAATAGAGGAATAAAAACCTAAACATTGTTGTGTGAATGATATAATAGTAACATCACAGTCATATACACATGATGCATGATGCAGACATAGACAAAAACAAAACACTCCTACACACTCAGACTCCATGTCAGGTCAACTTGAACATCTGTAATTGCCAGGATTTTAGACAAGGTCTGTTCTATAAATGACAGTGAGGTGACTGATCTAAGTGATGTCTAATTTCTGTTTTCATATGCAGTAACATTCACTTGTGACTCGAGGGGAACAGATTTGCATGCTGGGTTTTTCATTTCCTCTGTTAAGGACCTTGGGCGTGTCATTCTGCTCCGAAGCTGGGAGGAATGCAACAGGATCCATCTCCACTGGGCCCCTGCAACCATGCTCAGACCTGCTGCTGAGCTGTGCGGCATCGCCCTCCTGCTGGTCCTCGGCGTGCTCGCCAGTGTCTTCAACCTCGGGGTCGTGCTGATGCAGCAGTGGAGGTCTGGAGGTGTGAAAACCATGTCCATCATCATCTGCTTCATCTCACTGGGCAGCGTCCTGCTGCAGATCTCCACCTTCGTCCTTGTGGCCTCGGTCTGGACAGGGGTGCTCTTTTGTGTCGTCCTGTTCATGTTGCTCAGCAGCAGCTCGGTCAGCTTCTGGTCTGTCGCCTGGTTCAGTGTTCTCGACTGCATGAGGGTTTTGAGCTTCTCCTCAGTTCTCCCTAAAGCATTTAAGGAGAAGATCTCAACAATCCTGAATGTCATCCTGGTGGTGACCTTGCTGACCAAACATGACAGAAGAGGCTGCTTGTGTCATCAGGAAGCGTCTGTTCCCAGACTGGGTTGACCTCAACATTTATGCGATCAGCAACATGTCCACAGATAGAAGTTGGACAATACATGTGAGCAACTGATTTAATGAGACGTAAAGACAGAAGGTCTGCGCTGTGAGATTCCTCCAACTTTCTGAATGGGAAATCTTACATCAGGGGGCATTTCAGTTGAAATTTCCAGCTGAGAGCTCTGAACTTCCGACACCCTAGTTCAAATGGACTGTATCATTAGCATTAGCTGTGTCAGCCTCTGCCAGTTACAAGTTAACAAACAACATAAACAAAAGATGCAAACTACACTGACCATTCTGATACATCTGCTAGTTGCCGACATTGATTCACGACAGACTCCTCGTCTGAGTCTGGGTCTGACTGTGGCTTAAACATGTATGGCTGAATGATGTTTTCTCTAATGCTAATGCCAGCCATCACACGCCATTGGCCAGATCCAGAATTTCTCAATGAGGTAGGAAGAGTAGATTAATCAGGTATGTGAAACAGGTTTACACTGATGGCATGTGTGTGTGTTTTGAAGGCGGTGGGTCTCCATTGTTGCTATTCCTCCTGATCACCAGCAGAGGTCAGTAAAGGCCTTGTGTTCACCCCTTGAAGTTCACATCAGTTCATGTGTGAATCTGTGCAGTTAAGTCATCCTCTCTGGTGAAATCTGGTTGTGTTTGCAGAGGAGACGACACAGAGGTGGTTGTGTGACAGATGGGTGATGCTTGTAGACTCTGTCAGAAACTCTTCCTCCTCCTCCTGGAATGCAACTAAAAGAAGAAGAGGTCAGCTGGGTCAATTCATCAGACTGACTGAATGTTTGTCCACAATGTCCTGAAGCTTATAATACCAGAATTTTAAGAAACTACAGGAAGGTTGAGATCATTTCAGGATACTTATTCAACTGCTCAAAATCAAAATATTACAACAGAAAATCACTAAATACTACCTTGAGAGATTTGCAAATAAATACCACAGCAAATACTTCACTAAATATTCACCCCTGAGTCATATAGAGAGTCTTTCACAATAAACAGTAGCTAGACATATCATAAAGAATAGTAACTGCACTTAAGTATAATTTTTACATACTTTGTATTTACTTCAGAGTTCTATTCCCTTACATCTAAGAGGCATTTTTTTCTGTATGTGACACAAACAACATAGTTATCACTTAGGTAGGTTGTGAAACCAGAACTCTTTGTATTTGATGCCCAAGTGAGTTTTATTTTTTACCAGACAAATATGTGTACAATGTGTCAAAGTTTGAGAGATTTAACACAAACAACCACTGAGTTACTGATGCGAAAACAAAAAGTTTTATCATTTCTGGTCTTCTAAAATTACAACTGTAACACTGCAGCAGAATAAGGTTTGCGTGCATGATGGCGTGATTGCTGTCTGTAGTGATTTTGCTCCTGAGTTGTAGTGTTTGCCTCGAAGAGGAGCCACTAAGTTAGATAAGAGATAAGATAAGTCTTTATTGTCATTGTGGCAGACAATAAAGACTTATCTTATCTCTTATCTAACTTAGCATCTTGGCTTTTGACTCCACTTGGTCTTGTGTTGTTTCATGTACAGTTCTGTCCTTGTGTCTCCAACCATTTGTCAAACTTGAAGAATGCTTGACAATTTCAACATCCTTTATAAATATATAACATTCACGACCACTTTTACGAGCCAAAGTCAAAAAAGCAAGTCATAATCTATAACCTCTACAATCCAGCTTCTGTGTGTCTACAGTAATGAGGACAATATCCTGGCTAACTAATCGCACAGGTTAGGAGCTGCTGACAGAAGTGTCCATGAATAGGTCATTGCTATATCCCAAGAGATTCCCCAAATCATTTTACTCTCACTGGAACTTAGAGAATTTTTATCATTACCAGCAAGTTATTTAAGAATTGCAATATTGTAATAAGTGACATGCAATTTTCAAACTTATGCACAGTACATAAATTATGCCACTAGGGGTCTCTCTCACATTAAAACAATAGCAAAAGAGTTGTTTCCTTCATTGTTAAATGGCCACCATAGCTGATGAGAATAGATACCACTGCATTAACAACTTTGTGGCTTATTCCCAGCAGGGGTTACATTGTGATTTGTTATGTGGAGGGATTCACAAGATCCACAAGACAAGATGGATTCACGAGATCATGCAAGAATCCATCTTGTCAGGCTTCAAGTTATCCCTTTGCATCTGCACCAAAAGCAGTGCAGCCAATCAGTGTCGGGTCAGAGTCGGTGTATAAGGGACTACTGGCAGCTACATGTGGGGTTTTGGTTGTGAGGACAGTGAGAGGTGTCCATGGAGGTGGAACAAACAACTCATCTTGAACAATCAATGGCAGGTCCTGAAGAGGTTAAGCATAGATCCTGCAATAGCATCAGTCATATCAGAGCTGGAGAGTATTTCTTCATTGAAAGAAGAGCAAAGAATGACACTGAAGGCTTTTTTTTTTTTTTTTGCTCTTCTTCTGACTGGTTGAAGCTGGTCAGGTGAAGAGTCGACCTTTGTTTTGTGGATCTTTTGTTGGGATTGTCTTGTGAAATTTTCAAATAGTTTTTTTTTTCTCTCACTAAATCTTGTATCAAAAACTAAACTTGTGGAAAGAAATCTGCTAAAAGTTAAACTATTCTGCATGTACTATAATTGTTGTAATAAAACTAATGGAGATAGAATTACCATAAAGTATAATAAGGCCACTTTAACACTACGAATCTCTGTGTAAAAGTAACTTTTATTGTGTGAGATTTCAGGACCAGCTGCAGGTATTTTATCTTAATGCGACAGACTTTAGGCCGGCTTATTGCCCCTGAAGCAAAACTGCTTTGAAATGCAAAATATTTCAACCATACTGGTGATCAAAACTCTTGAATACCCACAACATCAAACTTCTTTTTATCACTGAAACTGCAGCAAATTGATGTTTGCTGACGTCAACTCATATCAGGAAAACTCATTACGTGGGCGCTGAGGATGCTGAGGCATGACAGCCTTAAAGGAACACCAAGATTAGTGGCGGCAGCAGCATACATTTCTGGCTCTGTTTTGATCTCCCCTCTTTCCGCCTTCACCCCTTTGGCCCTTTTGTTGTGGCGAGGCCTGCCAGGGGTCAGCCGGGGTCACACCAAATGGAGAGAACGAGGGTTAATGCCATCAAACCTGTTAATAACCCCCGCCGCGCCCCACTAACCCCCGTTCAGAGCCATTTTTCATTGCTTGCCACACAGCCAGACGGAGGAGGCAGGCAGCTGGAGGCTGGTCGCTTCCATCTACACGTCTGGTTTGCATTAAATGGACACATGTGCTCTTTGTTTTGAGAAGTGCGGCTGACACGAACCCCATAACCAGCCGTATGAAAAATGGATTTCTCAGGCAGCGGATTTAGGCTAAACTTTGTTCAGGGCCAGTGTTTCACTTTAAACAGGAGGTATCGTAATGACAGGAAGCATATGATTTGACTAAAGCCCTTCGTTAAGGATGACGGGCAGAGTATCGGTGCAATGTGGAACAGTTGATCTGAGAAGGACTCTGTATGTGAGTCTGTTGCTAGATATGAATCTGTTGCCAAGATCACGTATGTTAGATGTTTCAGCCCAAACTTATATATCACATGTCACAGTTTTACAGCTGCATGTTGCTGTAAAAAGCAGGACTACTTTTCTGTCCACGGCTGAGATTTATACTCCAGACTCTTACACAATGGCTCAGTGTTTGGCTCAGGGACACATGGCGGTTGATGGACACATTAGCTGTGGCAGCGATCAAACCTGTGACCTTTTTATGACCGGACAATCCTTCCAGCCACCGGACCACCCTGCAGCAACAAACAGCTACTGGGGATAGTTCAATAAAGTTTCTTAAAAGATAAGTCCAGTGATATTCTATATTTTAATCAATCCAATGAAAGCTAGCCATGTTTCAAAGTCTGATATATCTTATTCCTCTGTGCCACAGAGGTCAATTTTTGTCCAAAAACTATTTAAAACACATCAGTGAGCCCCACTGTTGCACTGTGTGACATGTTCCTTCATTACCATGAACACACACACTACAGCTGATTCTGACTCAATCCGCTACACACCATCCTACTGCCCCAAATACTCACTAGAGCACCAAATAGCTGAAAGTAGTCCCATAAGACATGAACCATTTCCTCTTTTTTGAGTAACACTAAACTACAGTATTTTAGGAAATCACTGTAAAAAACAAAACAAAAAAAACACACATATTGCTACCATCAGTCTGTTCCCAGCCCACAGAGGCACTGGTCCCACATTGAAAGATACTTGCCACTGGGCCTTTCATCCTTGCTGGGGGAAACCCTGTGCGATCATCATTAAGAGGTAGATTTGTCCAGTTGTCGTAGAATTATAATGTTCAAAGTTGCATTTTTTTTTCCATTTACTTCAGATATTTCTTATCCACGCTTGCTTAAAAAGCTGAGGTTCAAGTCCTTTCTTGAGCTTGGAAATAGCAGTATCCTTCTCAAGGTCCATTTAGCAAAAGTTTTGAAGTTTTCGATCATATCACACGAGCTTCATCTGCTTTAAACGATGTAGATCTCTAGCGACCAACAGGCTTTGGGCTTATGACAGGCAGGGCAAGCAGTTCAGAGTCTGTCTCATTTTGGACTTGAGTTTGTTGACACCAAAAAAAATATGGTGTAAAAACAAAATTATCCTTTAAAGGATCATTAAAGGAAGTTGTTAAGTTCCTTCACATCTTGGTAGGTGACATACGTCCATAGTTGCAGGAATCACAGCTCATTTCAGCCCTTCAGGTCTAATGCATTGCCGCAATTCTTCTAAAATACAGGAAACATTTTCCAAAAAGCAAGATAACAGTAACTACCTATCAGTGGCTCATTGTGTTACACTCTGCTTCTCTTCAGTCACCTGAAACCAACAAGAAGATCTTTCTCACTTCTCTGAGCTTCACTGAGCATGAATACTGATTTGCAGGAACACACACAGTCCCTCCGGTTCAAAAGGTGAGATGAAGACATTGTTCTGAGTATCACAAGTGAGTTTAGCCATAAAATTATAGATGCTGATTTGCGGCACACTTTTTAATAATGTAATTTTAATCTTTGGGCTTGAGGAGGACAACAAGTCATTTAAAGTGAAATAACGAAACATTGGGGTTGGAGTCAAATTTCGAGTTTTAATTTTGCCAAGTTGAGTCAAAAGTTATCAGATTTGTCATGCAGCATATTGGGAAATACGCTTATTTACTTTCTTGCCAAGCGTTGCCAATGTCTGTATGCTAGATATGAAGCTCAAAGTAAAAGCTAGCTAGATAACTTAGCTTAGAATGAAGACAAGAAACAGGAGGAACCTGCTAGCTTAGCACTGAAAAAGGCAACAAAATTCACCATGTCCAAGTCTTTAAATAAACATCATAAATAAAATTTTTAATTTATTGGGATGTGCGCACTGGTGTGTGCATTGGCAGTTGTAGCAAGAGTTAATCAAGTCAAGTCCCTGGAGTGAACAAAGCCACTCTAACTCTCACTCACATGCAAACACCAACTCAGTGTTAGCTCAGTGGAATGTCACGCCGTGCACTTCTGTTGTGTGACATTTTTATGGTTTTTGCATTTTCAACAAACGGAAAACACTAAGCTCCATTATGATAATCTGCACATGTGATAAACAACCCAGAGACTCTTTTCATATACAGACCAACAGCTGCTGCATCAGGACCAGATGGAAACCGCAAAATCTTTTCATCTGAAAAGATCTACAGCTGGATTCACCTGGACAAAGAGATGATGAAACAAGGCCTGGATGAAGGCCTGGGACCAACCTGCAGGTGTCCTGTTGACATAATGACAAAGTAGATATAGATTTTTATATTGTGACTGAATAAAAATGTGTACATATTGAATGGTAATGTAAATATATAAAGTTTCTGGTGCTGTGAGTTCAGGAATTTGCTTCTTAAAATATTTTCAACACTGGTGGAAAACATTTGATTCTGTTTACCGTTTTAATGTCGAAAATACAGCAAATAAACACAAGACTCCACTGAATTATGTCACATCCCTGTGGGTTTAAATTATGGCAACCAGTTTTCAGTTATTTCAGATGGTTCTTACACTACAGTACCCATGAGCTTTGGTCGGCAGTGCTATGGAGAAACCAGTCAGAGGTGTGAACAGTAAAGCACTGTTCATAAGAACAAAACACGATGCCATAGCTGTTTGAATGCTATCAAAACTCCCCCAGAATTTAAAGACCTCCTCCAGGGATAGTCATATTTTAACCTTGTTAGCATGTCCATGTGGTGTTTTTCACATGTTACAAGACATATCAGCGATATAAGCAGGAAACACCATGTCTGAGAATTTCTTGCTCTGAAGCTGCAGTGAGCAAGGGCAATATCAAAAAAACTGATTCAGTTATGCTGGGCACATGACATCATAAACCTAAGGAACCAATCATGTTAATCAAAGGGGTGGTGCTATATATATCATTAGCAGCGATGCCAGCCCACAGGAGAAGCCGGACGTAGCTAGTTACTGTGATTAGCTAGCAAAACAGTGTAGAAATCAGGTGCAGCTACTTCGGGGTAGGGGTTGGGGTTGCGGGGTGTGGGGGTGTGTGGAGAGAGTAGGAACTTATTTTTTAATTATTTTTTTTTTACACAGACATGCCTATTCTGTATATTTGTCGAGTTGTCTAACCTAGTTAGTTTATCGCAAACATTTCAAAAACAATGCTTTAAGCTTTAATTTATTCAAGGTAACGTGAGTTTCCTTCTAGCTACCATAACTTCCAGGAAAGCATCGGATAGATTGGATGCATCAAAGACTGAACAAGTAAGTCGGTTAACCGCACTAAAGGTACCGTGACTAAAACTTACATTACCTTGAAAACAGCTCCCATGAACCCACGCTATTTGACAAAGTCATCAAACTACGTCTTTCGTTTTTTGAGAGAAACCCCCAAGCGACAGCAGAATCTACATATTGTGCATTTCAGCTGCAAATTTGAGCTGCATTTTGTTTGTTTGTTTTTTCTCAACAGCATAATCTTTAGCTCTTTTCGTTTCTTGTCGAAATTCTTGTGAGTTGTAGTGAACTTCTCTCCCTAATTTCTTCTATGCTTGTTCCTTCGACGTTTTTGTTTTTTTTTTTAATCAAAAAACAGATATGTTGCATCCTAAACGTTTGCCATCAGAACCAAAACAAAAAAGAAAAAAAAGAAACAATTATTGCTTTGGCATTTCTACGGAGAAGTTTAGGATTATTTAGGTCACCAGAAAAAAAACTTTTGTGGCACTTTCTTGGAGCCAGCATATAGTGATCCTTAGAAACTGCATTTTGAAGCATGTTGTATTGTTTTTACATTTTTAAACTCTGAGATATGGATGTAGTCATTCAGGCTTGTACAGTGGCTGCCCCCTGTAGTCTCTAATATCTTTTACTCATTCATACAAGCAGTCACAACATGGTGACCCTGTTGAAACACTTATTTTGGGTTTCCTAGGCATGTCCTATTTTTGCTTTAAATGACATCATTCTACCTTAATCAGCATGTTATGTGAAACTGGTTATTTTTAAGCATTTCCCTGCACCATGCAGCGTCACTTACTCAGATTCCTAGATTCCTATATTTATTGGACTTGGCAGTGACTTGGATCTGATTTTGAAGCGTATTTCTTTTCTAATTGAGAGCTGCTGTCATGTGTTGGACCACTGCCACCTCTTGTAAAAAGTACTGAGGAGGAAAATGTATTGGGACCATCTGTGGGGAACATGAGACAGCTTGTTTATAAAATTCACGTGAAGACAATGGCCAGCACAGGTTACTTCAGAGTTACAAGAGCCAGAGTCTGCTAACTTCAGACAATAAAGAGTTTGTGGAAAGTTCTGAGTCAAATAGCAGACGTGGAGATCAAGACCACTCTTCTCTAAAAGACAATAAAAATATATAGAGAGACACTGAAACTCAGTAGAGCTCAGTTTAAGTAACAAACTTTTCTCAGATGCCTGCTTGAAACAAATATTATCTCACTGGTTGAGTAAAATCTTAAAAGGTGGAGACAGTTTAAAGTTAACGGATAAATTTGAACAACAAAAACAAAACAATGATGCATAAATGACAGCTTTTTAAAAATTAACTATCATTAATAATTCATATCAACTGGCCTATTGCAATGTATGAAAGTGAAGTTTTAGCATTCCCAAGCTGATATTGACGCTATAATATGTAACATTTCTGCATTTATATTATAAAATGCTATAAATATGTCACAGATTTTGTTGAGTTGTGTTCCTATATTACCCCAAATGTTTCCAGGAATGTTCAGACTCAGCAAAATCTGTAATTCGAGTTAATGATCATGTGTTTCCTGCTAACCATTGCTAGCATCAGCTATGGTTGTTTAACAGTTAGGATAATAGCTCCACGATCCCATGCTGCTTCACGATGTCATCAAATGACATCTTTTCTTGTTTTAATGTGAGAGACCCCTAGTGGCAGAATTTACATACTGTGCAATTAAAAAAAAATAATTAAGGCTTCAAATGTTAGTGTAAAGTACTGATTATTGCTGCCTGTGACCTTTCTAAGCAACAAGTAGCCTATGCAGGCAGCAATGGGCTAGCCTCTCATACCTATGGTCACAATGATTTGAAAATGAAAATTTAGGTCAAACTTAAAAAAAAGATTCTTTCCTTCCTTTTTTCCCCCCCTAGCCTAGCTTAGCATAACTGGAAGGAGGTGGAAACGTCTATCCTGGCTCTGACCAAAGTGACAAACTATGTATACCGACACCTCTAAAGCTCACCAGTAAACATGTTGTAACTGGTTTGTTTAATCTGTACACAAACAGAAGCATAAAAACAACAATTTGTGGTTTTAAGTGGAGTTAAGAACATACCTTGGTGAACAATAGTCTTTACAGTAATAGTAGGCAGCTTTTTGTCATCACAATGAAGTTGCCAGGTTGTTCCTACAGTATACAGGTGTTCCACCTAAAATCACAAATGATCATTTCTGCATTTCTGTTTGTCAATGTCTTCAACACAAAATAGAAATTAATGAGTTTTATTTCTGCACTTTGGCCAACTGTTTCCTCACACTTCCAATCTTTATATGGTAACCAAAGCTAATGTCTGGACTCCAGTTCTCAACACAGTGCAATGAAATTGTTATCAGTCTTCTCATCTCACTCTCGACAGTAAACTAAATAAGTGAATTTCACAGAATTTTGCACCACTTCTTAACCCTGCATGCAATAGGAGTGGCATTTTTGTACTGAAAAGTGTTTATTGCTAGCTGTTACACCTTTTTGGGCCATTGTCACATGGACAACAAATACATTTATAAAGATAAATCCTATTCTGACACTGATACTGTTCTTGCATGTTATTGTGTCACTATAATCTGTCTGCCTGCACCACCACAAACAGCTTAAATAAGAGAATAAAGGCCAAACTCCACTGACATCTGACCGATCTAAAGTCAGCTTCTACTCTAATTGGCCTCTGTACGTAGGACATCTGTATCCAGTAACATTAATTATAGTCTCCTGTCCAGAAATTAGTAGTGTCACTTTCTTATAAAGCCTTTCCCTTTTCTCTTTCATTACACTTATAAGATAACAGGCCTGATGTGGTGCAGAGCTTGCAATTCCTTGTCAGGCAATCGGGGTTTATTAGAGCCCTTTTTTCATGTTCAAATAGACTTCAGAAACCTGACAGCCATTACACAGGAAAGCTCTGCTAAATTCTTTACTGCTATTAGTGGTTGTAATTATAGAAATGATCTCAAACTGACTCACAGTTCCTGCATGCACAAAGGGACGGAGGTGGGTCAGAAACCTCCAGTGGGTCCGACTGTGGAGCCTGTGCATTTTATCCTACAGCTGCAAAAATAAAACAGATTCATTCCCTCCAAAGGCTGAATAAACTATTAAAAAAACCCAAATGAAAAATGCTGTTGTGCATGTTTAAGGTACAATATGCAGGATTTGTCGGTTGATGTCCGTAAATGCACCAGAAAGATGTTTTTGGTGTGTAAAGCATCCTGAACACAGCAAAATAAGGAGACAATAGGAACATATAGACAGACTCTTTCCAGCTATTCATGCTCCTTCAGCTGCTTGTACACTCAAATTAAACCCAGCGATGCAGTTTAGCTCCCATCTTGCACTACATTTTGCATCGTTCATCACTCTCCCGCTTTTACAACTATTCATATTCTTTTCATCTTGTATCATACTTCAAGCCATAAACTCCATTCATCATGCGAACTGAAGCCAGCAATGCAGTTTAGCTCCCAGCCATTATTAAAGCAGCTGAGTTTGGCTCTGAGCTTTCACTATATTTTGCATCTGTTCTTCCTTGACCAGTTTTTTTTTCAGCCACTCATACTCTTTTCATTTTTTTCCTACTCATTCATACTTTAAGCTGGAAACTCCATTCAAACATCAAGTTCCATGAGGTTTATTCAACTTCTAAATCCCATTCACACAAATTAGACCCTTTCCCCACTCTTCCAACTCGTCATATTCCTTCAACTGCCTCTCATACTCTCTCTTCTACTCATTCATACTTCAAGCCAGAAACTCCTTTCTAATGTTACCACTTCTGCAGGTGGTAGGGGCATGTTTTTTAAAGAAAATTTCTGCATAGTTTGCCTTTGAGAGAATAATAAAGTATGAAAATAAAAACAAGTGAAAAATTTAGATTAAATTTTTGAAGCAATGGTCATTTTCTTCTGAAGGAGTTGGACACTTTATGACTTCAGTATTGCTGAAGTCATGGCTATATCCCAACAAAAATCACTTTCCTTCAATTCACAGGTATACACAGGAGTCTGTTGGTCTTGACCTCATGAAAAGGATTTAAAAAGAGTTGTAGTGTGTTTTGTGGTAGGTTGGTTAGGACTTTCGTGTCCTTGTAATACTCTTACAATAATCCTATAATATTCCCTATAGGTATGAAGTGTGACTGCATGTGCCTTTGCTGTTGCACAGTGTTTATGGTGTTTAATGTAGGATATTGTGCATGTTTATTGCTTCCATCCTAAAAGTTAATATTGGGTTTCTTGGTCTTTGTAAAGATCAAAAACCACAGGTGGGAGAAAAACGCAAAGCCATCATCATCTGGTTTGAGTTGACGGGCATGCAGCAGAGAAAGGGTTAAGAGTCACATGGTAGCGGGTGGTATTATCAGCCCAAGGCTGTAAAAAAAAAGATTGTATGTGAAGGGGAAAAAAAACTAAAGGAGAACAAAGAAATCAGAGTCTATTTAAAGAGAAGTCGCCCCGGACCCTGCAGCCGTGTGACTCCCGGCATTGCGCACCGCACACAGCTGCGCCAAACCCAGCCTGCCTGTGCACCATCACGGCTCCCGACGGCGATGAGGATGCGGACTTCTTCTCTGGTCGTGTGCTGCTGCGTCTTGGCGCTGCAATGCCTTCAGAGCACGCTTTGTCTTCCAGTGCGGGGATCCAGCAGGTACAAAGTGGCACCGGTGAGTTACAGGACGCTTTCCCCCTCTTTTACTTATTGCAAAGTCAAAGCAAAAAGAGAGAAAAAAAACCTGCAGAAGTTTGGAACGTTTTTGATGTTTTGGCGCAGAATGAGTCAGTTCCGCTTAACTTTTTACACAAATGGAAAAGGATTTATTCTTTTGCATTCAGAGAAATCCGCAATGTTGACTCTATATTCTTTCTCCTGCGACAAGTGGCTCCCCCACCCCCTAAACACACACATGCACACACACACACTCATGCTCAACAGTTTGCAATTCTTGTACAGACTTTGAAGCGGAATGAGTCACTTTGTTCCATAATACACACAATTCACCCGATTGTGTGAACAATCACATTCAGGTTGAATTAAATCTACACTTTTCTGCAGCAACTAACTTCACACAGGCACACGATTTCCTCGGAATCATCAGGACCATCGGGACACTGATGTTGTAATTAAGAAAATGGCTATTTTACGCAGCGCACAGGAGCTGACCTGTCACTGTAATTAGCCCCGGAGCTGCTCTTGCTTTGAAATTACTATCATCGCTATTTATTTTTTGTCTGCTCAGCAGCACTTGATGCAGTCATGACTTTACAGCCAAAAACCTGACGTGTTCTCCTCTCCTCCATGCATGCAGAGTGACAGCAGATTGTTTTGGTTTCCCTTAGTGCAGCAGCCAGGTCTGATCTCTGGGGAGGAGAGAGAAATTCTAAAGGTTGCTGAGTTCCCCTGTCTGCAGGGCAGGAAGCAGTAATAGCAGGTCTTAAAGGCATTTTGTCAACAACACCATAAAAGAGAGGGGTCCTCCATATGGACCCGTCATGACGGCGTCAGTGGCACGCGTTACACTTGTGCAAATGCTGTCACGGTCGGGGGTTTTGGTGGCTTCTTTAACTGATTTTCATACTGTTTAATGTAATTTGTAATTGTTCATAAACCAGCCTTTGGTCTGCTGCTGTTTTCCACACCCGACTACATGCTGAAACTATGTTTTTCTTCTGTATACTGTAGAAGATGTTCTACTGTCCAAATTTTGGATTTCATCATATTAACCAATGTCTTAATTTGTGTTTCCCTTGTTTACATCCTTAGGCTGGTTTAGTGGTTTTCACAGGAATGTCCTGTTTATGGGTACACAGAAAATAAATAATTAATCAAGACAAATGTCTCAGATAAGAATTTACATGGAAGAATGCAGTAAATAGGGAGAAGAGTCCTGAATTTCCAAAGAAGGGTTTACCGTGTTTTTGTTTTTAGGTCAGCTGATGTTTATGATAAATAGTGTTTGGTCTGTTCCTGAAGAATCAGACAATCATAGTAAGTGCAGTTTGGAGGAACACTGATTTAAGATTGCAATTTTCTGACAAGAGTGACCATTTACAGAGAAATAAACATCACAGTGTCTGTACATCTTTCAGTCAGGAAAGAACCAGTCTTATCATAAAAAACCGCAATGGTGAATGTTGTTCTTTTCTCAAGGAAAGAATCTTAAAGATGATCAAACGATATCCTGAAGATCTTATAGCTTGGTAGCTAATGGAACAAGTTCACATTGTTTATTCAAGGGACGTCTTTGTAGCTTTGACTCCTGTCCTCTTTGTGGAGCGGTTTATAATCCAATAGAGGAAGGTTATATTTTAAAGTGGATGGTACAACACAGCTAAGAGGCTGATGGCTTTCCCCATCTCTGACTCTTCGGCTCTGTGATTCCACAACTTGATGTGAAAAGATTCACATGGATTCCAAGCAAATCAGCTGATTACTCTGAGCCCAAAGCAATGAATTAATTATTCCACAAATTTTCACTATTTTTAATGCCGGTGTGATCACACCTGCACATTATCAGAACAGTCATGGACCAACCATGGGTTGGGCTGGACTGTATGACTGTATAAAGATGGATGACATGGCAGCTTCCCAAATGGGAAATCAAAACATTTTGGCTGCCGCCTGGTGGCTGGCTGCAGTATAAATCATAAATCCTGTCCCCTCCATGTTTGCATGGAGCATCAAAGTACATGCCAAATAAATTTGTCCCAAAGATGGTGTCTATAATTTTAGGTAGGCTCTTAAAACGTGTTAATTTTTATGATCAGTTTGGTTTTCAACATTTATTTGATACTATAAAAACAGAGTTCATGTCATGATTGACAGCTGAGCCCTGATTGCGATTGAGTCAGCCGGGTGTATGGGTGGGACCTCGATATTGTGACTCCAACCCTGATCACTACAGTGCGAGGTAACAGCGCTTGAATGTTGTGTCGGGATATTTGGGGTTCAGTTATGTACAGTGGCAGGAAATAGAGATGCATCGTCCATCTTTATATACATTCTATGGGCAGGACAATTTCTAATTTTGACCTTTGTAGAGCCTCATGATGTTCTGACAAAAAGACTGGTGTGCCCAGATAATTTTGCCTTCTCTTTTCGAGTTTAATGTCTGATGTGTGCATGACATAGCCTAATTTATTCAAATAATTGTTTAAGTAAAAAGTAGAATTGGAAGAAAAGAACTCATCTGGCCACAATGATCTCCCCCTAAAACATGGGGGAAGTGGCTTCTTAACTCAGGAAGATGCTCACAAGATGTCAGCTTTTAACCTGTTAAAACAATTTTTAAAAATTGCATCTAAAGAAACTACACTATTTCTGCCACTTGGCTTCCACACACAACTGTAAACATGGAGAAGAGACAGGAATGACGTTGTTGCTGCTCTCAGGTGGCACCTCCTATCTGATTACCTCTCTGTGTCAGACAAGTCATGAAAAATGCCGAGCTGTGATTGGTCAGGACCTACTCTTTCGGCCAAGGCAAGCATTTATCACTCTGAGTCCCAACCTGTGGATGGCAAGATGAATTTGAGGAGTCACAAGATGATTATCAGAGGAGAAAAGGGGTAAAAGCATATACCTGATGCAGAAAGTTTTGCATATTTTCAGACTTTCCTCTGATTTTTGTTTGACTTGTTAATTACTGGATTGTTTTATTTCTTTAGGACAAAAAAAAGCCCAAATCGGCACAATGGTTTGTTAACATGCTTTGAGATTCTGTACTTTGTTCGTGTTGATTCATTAATATCCACACTGTGTTTTTGCATACTTGTAATATTTCCCCACAGTTAAATTCAAATTTTAATCTGCAGTCAGGCCATTGTAGTGTTAAGACTTGTCTTTGTGGACGGTGTGATTTCTGTTGAAAATCGGGTCTCTACACATGAAAAATGACTCTCCTCTAGCAACACATTATCAGAACTAAGTTGCACCTGTGGTGACAACTTTGTTATGTCTGCTGGTCATTTCACGGGAAAGTCTAATCTGTAGCTTTGTCAATTTGTTCTCGTGTTGTTGACAAAGGAGTGAGTGATTACACAGGCCTGGACAGGCCTCAGTGTCTGTGGCATTCAGGGCAGCAGGATTCACAAAATGCCTGTTTTCTCTCTGGAGTGAAGAGGAGGGGCTTACAGCTAACTGTTTGGAGACTGCACTTGTCAATAAAACCTGAGTCCTTGGGTTTTCCTTTCTGTTTTGCCCCATCATGTCAATGTCTTCAGGCGAAGCGATTGGTCGGGGAACCGTGAGAGCAAAGGTGACATCAGAGCTGGCCCGGGTTCCCATCGAGTAGATCTAGGTCACAGCTGCGCGGGACTATGAATGGCTGATGAGACACAACAGGGGGGGATGCAGTTAAAATGCACACGCACCCCTTCTTCATAAAGTTAATCAGTTGCTTTTGTTAGTTGGCAAGCGGAGCCCTCAGCCTCATTCTGAATTCTTCAGTAACAAGGTGAGGGGAGGGGCGGCACCAAACCTCCGCATGATTTTTAAATATTTACAGCTCAGGTGATTCCGTTGACTGAATGAACCCTGTCAGGACAGGGTGAGTTTGGCAGGATGGCGTTGGTTCTTGAATTTATTAAAGTGCACATCATTGAGTTTATGGTTGGCATACAGCCCCAGTTTGCACCTTGATTAATTTCATGTGGTGTGTCTCCATCTTTTGATCTAAACAAAGACAGCAACTGGAGAAGTTAGCAGATACAGTGTCTGTTTTTCTTCTTCCTCCATGGCAAGAATGGAGAGCCTTGAAAGCCAAAATCCATCTTCACTGTAAACTTGACAGAACTGACAGAATTGTTAGTAGATGGGATCAAGCCAGCTATTGCCAGCAATTCTCTATAAACAGTCTGTATGAATATGCAAAATTTGTAGGCATTTGGAGACAAGCTGCAACACTGGAACCCATAGGCTATGGTCAGATGATGATTTAGCTTTTTACTAACTTTAAAAAAAAATGTATCTGCGTTTATATGCAGATATATTTACAGGGAAAAGCCTCCAACTCCATTCTTGTACTCAGAGTTGTTAAACTGGACTGTAACTGGTGCACAGAAGAGGAAGTCTTGGCCCGGATATCTGTTATTCTGATATCTGACTACACCGGAATCCCTGAAACATTGTCTCTTGCCTCAGAAGCTAAATTGTTATCAGATGATAGCCCATGGGTTTCCAGATTGATAGCTAGCAGCACTTGGACTTAAATTGGCTAATTTTGTGGAAGTTGTCATGAAGTCAAAATGTTTTTATTACATATGTATTTATCTATATGTTGCCTATACACTAGAATCTGGTCCAACATGTAGATATTCTCTGGTATTTTAACAATATTTCATATTTTGTCTTTTCCTGCCAGACTATTTGGCAGGAAATGGCTGATGACACATCTTGCACTCTTGCACAGAGGGCGTGCTTCATCTTCTTTTGGTGTCCACCCTGTTGCACTGCCATGTTCGAACAGTGCCTTGAATGGACACACCAAACGCTGGCTATAAATTGGCACTTTCACTTTTTTTTGGTGAGAATTACAGCCCCTATAGTTTCTCCTGCTTTGAAAGGGAGAGTGAGACGATGTGTTGGCAGTCTGCAAACTCCTTTATAGTTATAGTGCAAATAATACTGTGATTTTAATCACCCTTCTTTCCCTTGAAAAACTGGGCTGAACATTGAAGCCATGATGTCCTGGCTTCACCTCTGACTTATTGACTCAAGCTATATCACTCCTCTCTAAAGCAGCCAACTGGGTTCATATTTATCAAATAAAGACCAAATAACATCTTTAAAGCAACAATGCCAGTTCAAAAAAAAAGATAAAGGCAGCGTGATCTGCCTGGTAACCATTACTCTCCTGGGGACATGCGCTCATTAATAATCCCAATCAACAATAAAACTCGCCCGTCATCCTGCAGCCAGACGGACAATCTGCAAGTCTGAGGTCTCAGCGGAAGGGTTTTTTGTGCCAGCAGAGATAAGAGGTTTAAGCCGACAGCCCACATGGTTTATATCACCTTCCACTGCCGGGTGTTTCTGATTTTCAGATGATACGCAAGATTAGAGGAGTAAGAGGGACGATAACGCAGAATTTGTTGATGAAAAATTGCGCATCCCCCACTTCTATCTGGTACTATAAATCCTCTCTCACTGTAAGCAATCCTTTGTCTGTTTTTTCAATGAGAGCACACCCTTCAAATTGAAACCTTATCTGTCCTCTCACGTAAACACTCACTTATGACTTACTTCCTATCATCCGGATTCACTCTTTTTAGGTTCCTTTTGCACAGTTAGATATCTTGTTGATGAAAGAGCTTCTGACTGTACCGGGCGCCTCTTGTTTTTCACAGACACATCGGCACCTGCAGCCTCTTTGAATTAATCAATAAACCAGTATGAATTTTGCTGTAAATGTAAACACACCCTCAGATTGTTTTTTACAATCAGTCTTTTTTATTAACTTTTGCCATTTGTTTTTTGATGAACCCACTTGCCCTCTACTTTTCTGCTTCTGCCATAGATTTCCTCCCGCCCTTATTCAAAACACATGCTCTGTGGATGCAATGCATTGTGGTCTGTTGGTGTTAATGCTAGTGTACAAATTGGTCTCTTGGCCGATTTGCAAAGTTTTTTCCACAGAATTATTAACTTGTTTTTTTTACAGACTGGATCCAACACTTGATTGTTATTATTTTTGCCCGACATTTTCTGAATGATTGATGCTTTTTACCAAACTCAGTATGTGATTTGTTCATTTTTAACAGAAGGTAGACCTGTTTCATGTCGTTTGAACCCACATCTAGTGAACTAACTCATGAATGACTCTTAGTTTTATATATTTTTTAAATAAAAACGCTTCAGTAATATATTCAGGGCCAAAGATTCTAACTTGCACAAACCTCAGTCAGATAAAGGATCAATGAGTCAGGCAGACGACACTAACATATTCAACTAAACAATCTCTCTGCGACTTCACTCTGGCTGCGATTTTGTTCTATAACGATCTATATCATGCTGTAATTAAAAAGGCTTTATACTGGGTCTGTTGATGTGAAATGCTCAAGTAAAACCCAGCCATGATCAGCCAGCAGTGATCATGATGCAAGTTGTTGTATGTGCCATGCTGTTTCAATCAGCAGGGGACAAATAACAGAAAACCTGGATGTAGGAGTAGGATGGTTTATATGCGTCATGGCGCAGGCATGAGAGAAAGCCACAAAAGTTACATTAGGTAAGACACAAACCTTTGTTCTAACAACCCAAATGTGGACAGATCTGGTTTGGTTCTGGGCTGTACATTCCAGGGTCTATTTGAAATACTTAACTGGACTGTGTTTAACTACTTGAGTGCGGGACTTGAGTTGATGCACCTAATTGCTTTTAAGGGATTAAATTAAGGGTCCTTCTCCTTAAGTGGTGCGGTTGAAAGATGACTTGACATTGGACTCAGTCAACGGCTTCTCAGTTAAAGCGTCAGTGAAAATGTCCTGATTGTTTTCTGGCTCCCTTACACGTTCTTGGTCATGTCAAACTGAAACACAGTGACCTGGTGGGGGTGATGGTGGTGGGTTTGTTGTCAGACTGCAGACGCTCTATAGACGCATCGTGTACAGACATGTTGCGCTGAATACCGCTGTCAGATCCCCTGCACCGCAGATCTTGTCATCACTGTAACCAGAAGCTAGATATGTCCATACTTGTACCCCCCCTCAATCTCCCTCACATGTTTCCAGCATGAAGAAGCATCCATGATGCCTTCAGGCTCTTTGGGAGTTTCGTGTCTCATCACCGACTTCTTGCACTCTCAGCAGAAAGTGACAGACTAATTGTCCCAAGGGGATTGTTTTGGGTTTTTTTTCTTTCTCAGACGTCGTCACAAAGTTTCCTAACAGGACTGCTATTGTCTGCTCTAAAATTACACGTGGACATGCAAGCATGGCAACAAACCTCCGCTTAGGCTGAGTCACTGACATGGGATCACCTGAAAAGCACCCAGGCTCAAAAACAAACCTGAACCCTTTAGCTTTCCAATTGAAACCTCTGCTAATTCCAGCCAGAAGTTATTGACAGTGCATTCTGCCTTAAACTTTTCCCACATGGACAGTTGGGTTTCTACATATTTTGCTTTGAAATGAGAATAGAGGGCTTGTTCAGGTTAGATTCTGTTCCACTAACTTTTAATTGTTTCTTTCATTGGCTTTGCAGAAAAGCTCATACATTGTCCAGAGCCTGTCTGTACTGTCAAATACAGAAGAATCTACGACTCCTCTCTCCATCAAATCTGAGAGATAAAAAGTCATTCCACAAAGCAAAAAAATACAAATGCGTTGCAGATATAACTCGTTGTAAAGTGATTCTGCTGTTTGCCTCGTGGTCAGTGCATTAGAGAATAAGAGTTGTAGATCTTAAATCATTTTGGGAAATATGTTTATTCGCTTCCTTGACAAGAATAAGATGACAAAATTTATACATCTCTGATGCCTGTGTGCTAAGTACAAAATTATTGATCCCAAGCAAGAAACAGTCCAGTACATAAATCTCTCTAAAATATTCAAACAAAAAGTAACAAAAGGCTAGCTAGTTACAGCCTGTTTCCAGTCTGTATGCTAAGCTAAGCAACCGAGAACAGACATTTTATTGTACAGACATCAGAGCGGTATCTTCGCAAGTAATTCTCGGCAAGAGTGTGAAAAAACGTTTTTCCCTACAATTTTTAAATTTTCCTTTAATGAAACTTTAATTTCAAAAGATGACCCTCAGGATATTCTATATTTTTTCTTATTGAGAGCAAAACCCACAAAGTCCAAAACTAACACTGAATGGATCCTCCTAAAAAGTGTTGCGTGTGTGTGTGTACAAAACCTTCTTCCTCTGTGCCACAGAGCTCCATCATTGTCCAAAAACTATTAAAACTACATCAGTGAGCCACACTGTTGCACTGGGTGACAAGTTCATTCATTACCATGAACACAAACTGTAGTTTAGCTTCTATTTTGAGGCAATGAAACACTATTAAGAGAAAGACTTCTGGGATTTCTTGCAGTACATTCAGTCATGTTTTTAGAATCTTTTGTTATTTTATTGTTGGTTATAAGAGGGAAAGAATTGACATGTGAGCTCAACTTGGTGGAAAAAGGGGGAAAAAAGGTTGGGAACCAAAGAATTTTGTGTTTATTGATAAAAGCTGCTCAATAGAATAAGAACACATACAAGATATTCTAGATCGAGCTAATGCTCTTGTTTGGGTTTGACCTTGAACTTTGATGTAAAACCTGTTGGGAATCAGGCACATTTAGGGTTTTACTCGGCTGGTGGGTCAGACAGGTCAAACAATCCATTTGACACACAGGCAGGGGGGGTTTAAGTCAGTTAACCACACGTTTTAGGTCTTTTTTCATTTCCCTCTTTGAAATGACAGAGGGGGCTCTCCGCGCACCCACCACTTAGAATCAGCCGAAATTTTACGACCCTGAAAACTGACACTCCCTTCACCTCACCTCACTGATTGGGATCAGGCAGCGGGCAGTTTCAGTCTAAACTGTCTCGTTTGGGGACAGAGGTCGGCTTGTGACCAGGTGATTTACAGTTCAAGTCCCAGTCCTCAACAAAGACCACAGAGGCTGCTGAACACAAGGCGTAGCTGTGTGCAGAACACTGTCCTCACCAGCGAAACAACAGCGTCAGTCGTTTGCTCAAATACCTTCAGTGATCTGTGTTTGCATTACCCTGACAACGACCACTGGTGGATTACCAGCCAGGCAAAGCCGGTAACTGCCCCAGGAACCCAGACCTGGAGGGGCCACAGAAGCCCCAGATCCACTGCAGGTCAATTGGTTATGATAATCTGATTAAATCTGAATTTTTAGGGAATTTTTACCACTGAAGTTAAAGCCATGTCTTGTAGAGGGACCATATGTGAAAAGTTTTGAGAGTTTTATTAATTTAGTTCATACCGTGGTCACATTATGAGTGAGAATGACAAGGTGGATGAAGGCATCGATAAAAGATGTGATGTTAAAACAGCCAGTGCTGGTTTGTTTAACTGTGACCATAATTGACCCTACCTAAGCCCTGCCCACCTTTGCTCTGTACTCCAATAACAGTTGAGCAAGCTTGGTACACAGTGCAAACTCTGTCAACTTTCTCTTTTCGTGTTTCCTGTATTTGCATCCAGTGTTTCTCGCCAAAACATATTGTATGTATCTTTGAGGTCTTAACAGCCATGTAAAATGCACTTTTTTCTTTTTAAAAAAACATGCAGAAATCACCACTGCTTACATTCATGTTTGCTAAGTCAGTAATCTCTCTTGACTTAACTGCTGAGTTGCTACATTTCTTGGCACCACCAACTGTAAACAGTGGAATAGCATGCAACTTTTGGCAGGAATTCATGCACTTGGGCATGAATAAGATACAATAAGATAGGCTAAACTCGCCTAAACTTTACACACACAGCAGCCAGATGACAAAACTCTACTTTGGAAGGCACTGACAGACTATTTTATCATTTAGGCTGAATTATTTGTTTGAGTACCTTACATTATGTCAGAGATTAAAAAAGTCACAGGGCTGCAGGTTTGAATTTAATGTATTTATTTTCCCCCAAATAGTCACATATAAAAAATTAATGAACACCAAAATAATCCTCAAAAACATGTCGTGTGCATTTAATCTGTAATTATCCTGTAATTAAACCTCATGTGATTGCTGCATGCATGTGTGTTTAGGCATACCTCGAGATCTCATATGCTGATTATGACAAAATTGCACAAGTGTATCTGACAGTTGTGGTGGCATTGCAGTAGGTGCTTCAAAATCTGTTGCCTGGTGGGGATCTGCACTCTGCTCTTCTAGTTGTATAATGTGAACTCTTTGTAAGGTCATGAAGGTTTCCAAATTCCTGTAAACAACACTGAGGACATGACCTCGGTGTCCTCAATGGTGGCTGCTGGCCTGTATAGGTTCCCTCAGCGCCCCCCTGGGTAAATATATGTAAAAAGGGCAAACAAATAAAGACTGAATTCCATGCTAGTTATGTTTTCCACCAGCTTCTTGCAGCCTTTACATCAACAAGTTTCAGAAAGGTTTTACACTTTGATAAGGCTTTTGTTGTTTATCTGGCGTTTTTGTCGTCAGTCTCAGCTGCAGCAGGGCAGATAACAGCACGGAGAGAGAAAGATCACATCAGACTCATACTTACTAAATCTGCAGAAAATGGGCAAAAAGAAGCTGAACAACAAGCATTTTTCAGTATTTTAGCTCATTTATAACAACGCAACAAGCCATTTAAAGAAAACTGTAGGACGTGAGCAAAAAAACTCCCTCCTAAAGTGAGCAAGTACTCGGAGCAACAAAATAAGCACCTGAAATCTCGTTTAAACAAAGTGAAACTCAGGAGGTGGCAGGGTAAAGGGGTGGTCAGGGAGGTGTGTACTGTTTGTTCTGTGATCCAGACCCATCAGTCACCGTGTTTCTGCAGTCTGGAGCACATTCCACGAATCCTGCTGGGTTTTGTTCCCCTTAACCTACAACAACGACATGGTTTGAGTCCTGCAGAGCTGAGTGAGACAGGCTCGTTTAAACACAACAAAAACATGGTTGTGACTTTGCTCAGACAAACTCTGGCTTACTTTAAACATTATTAAAGACTTGGATGCCAACAGGTTTTTGCATATGTTTTGGATATGATATATAATAAAAGCTGTAGGACGTATGTCATTACATTAATTGGAGTATGCACAGTAGCATGTAAACAGGAACATTAGTGGAATATTAGTTTTCATTTGCCATGTAAACAGTTTGGTAGAAATATTGTCATTTGTGTAATATTGTGTGTATATAAAGGTAATCACTGATGCTCGGTAGATGGGCACCAGTGATGGTCTGTGCAGTTTTAATGACTTCCAGTCTGGATGCTTTCTGTTGCTCCAAGAACTTGACACACTTAAATTTCCTTAAGAAATTCAGCCATATCTGAGCTGGTTTAACCACGGCTGAGATGTGTGATGTCAATGACAGCTTCTCTCTGATGCTGATTCCCAGGAAGCTGAAATTGTTCACCTGCTCCACCTCAGCTCCACATGCTGTTAAAGCACCGAAACAGTATGTCATGAGGTTTTCTCCATATGTGTAGACATGGATGGCAAATTGTTTAAAAGTAATATGTGTTTATGTACAAATGTTGGGACATTGTGTAAAATGTAAATAAAAAACATAGTGCAATGATTTGCAAATCCTTTACGACTTAAATTGAATACAGCACATAGACAAGATATTTAATGTTCAAACTTTTTTGTGTATTTTTGTAAATTTACATTCATTCTGAATTTGATACCTGCGACACATTTCAAAAAAGAGATCTTGACCTCTGGGCTAAAGAGGAAAAAGACCGTCTAGATTGTTACCAGCAGACAGTTCAAAGGCCAGAATCTGTTATATGATATGGTGGTGTGTAAGTGCCCATGGCATCATGGGTAACCGTCACATCTGTGAAGGCTCCATTGATGCTGAAAGGTACATGCAGGTTTTAGAGCAACATATGCTGCCACCCAGACAATGTTGTTTCCAAAGATGTCCCCTTATGTTACAGGACAATACAAAGACACATACTGCATGTGTTACAACAATAAAAACCTCTTTGTAGTAAAAGAGTTATGTTCCAGACTGAGCTGCCTGCAGTCCAGACCTGGCTCCCTTTGAAAATGTGTGGTACATTATGAAGCGCAAAATACAACAACTGCTGAGCACCTGAAGTCGTATATCAAGTAAGAATAGGAAAGAGCTTTCAAAACTTCAGCAGTTAATGTTCTCAGTTCCAACATGTTGCAAGGATCAAATGCAGAATTACTGTATATTTACAAAAAACAATAAAGTGAATCAGTTTGAACTTTACATATTTTGTCTTGTTTTACATCTCAACTTTCTTGGAATTGGGGTTTGGGGTTTCTGTTTCTTTCTGTTTTCTTTTAATGAACACAAGGCTAAGAATATTGCAGATTAAAGGTCAGCTGCGTGATAAGCAGAGACAGTAGAGATTATAGCTAAAAAGGGAGTGTGGGTTTAATTTGTATGCCGTTATACCTTGTTCTGGGTGAATTCTCTTTCCTGATTGGCTGGCAGGTGTGTGTTAAAACCATTTAATGCACATGTAGTTCAGCTCAAGTTTAATTAACGTTTTGATCCACTACCCAACTTGTACCCATAGCAGCATTACAGAGCACAGCAGTCAAAGCTTACACCCCTTAACTGGAGGCGATGTGAAGGAGGGAGTGAGTGAACAGCTAATTGCTGCAGTTTGTCTAAATGAGGATGTCCTAACCAGCTTCGTGCGTCAGCTAACAGGCTGAGCGACGTGTCGCTTGCTTGAGAAGTCGCTTGTCCTGGCTCTATTTCAGCTTTCTATTTCAGTTTTATGCACCTCCACAATGTTTTATCAGTTTAAAATCAATGTGACATCCTTGATGTCACGTGGCGTTGGGTGGTTCTTCGCCTCCACGTTGTGCCTTCAAACCATTTAACACACGCCTACTTGTTGATTAGGGCTGAACGATTTTGAAAAAATATCTAATTGCAATTATTTTGACTGATGTTGCAATTGCGATATGATTTGTGATGTTAAAGGTAATGATAGTTTTTACATCATTATTCTTACTTTGATTGAAAAACATGTTAAAATGACTATGGTGTGATTTTTTTTGCAGGAATCTGAACCAAATGAAGATGTTTTTCAAGTCTGCAGGATTTGATTTGTAGGACCGGACGTCTCTGCCTCATGACGTTTATTAACTTCAAAGTTTTTTGACGCACATTTTACCCTTAACAAACATTGCACGTCCTGTAATTTGAAAATTGCACGAAGCCTTATTGCAATTTTGATCAAATTTTGATCAGTTGTGCAGCCATATCGTTGATTATCCCTTACTTAAAACTGTGGTTATGCAACTTTTCAACAAAATGTAGCTAAGCAACGTAGAAGTTTAGACCTCTGAATAAAGGTCACCGAATGGAGGATTATGTAGGAGAGAAGTTGTGGGAAGATTTTTAGGTTATCATGATAGAGTTAATTAGTTTAATCTAATCACAATATATTGATAGCGTCTCTTCCCACAGTTTTTTCTCAGCAGCAGCGGAAAAGGAAATGCACATAATTTTGTTGATAGGAGGAGAACACCCAAAAATTCCCTGTAAGTGTAGCACTGCAGATGTGGTTTGGTTGAGAGGCGGAGGACTGAGTCAGATGAGGAGGTGCGGATAGGATGGCTCTCCTCTGTAATTTGCTCCGTGGAAATGAGCAGAGCCATTTCCTCTGGATCTGTGGGGGTGGGGGGTATTAAGGATAATGGAACACCCTGGGACCGACTGTCTCTTAAACTGGGGTAAACTACGTGGCTCGCTGACCTGATTATGAGTGTGTGCTCTCATTTATGACAGAGTTCAAAACAAATTC
>JAJHUR010112493.1:0-11389 GCA_027495735.1 Lutjanus campechanus | reverse complement strand
AAGAGACAGGTGTGTGTGTGTGTGTGTGTTGCTGCTGCTGTATGTAAATTTACTTAACAGACCTGCCCTGGAGGTAACAACTTAACTACATATGACAAAGAAATTGTCAAACTGCAGGAATTCATTTGCAACAATGTCTAAGTATGACTAGCACCCATCAGCTAGCTTGCTCGGACCATAAAGCTGCCTGTTGGGCTGTGAGGTGAGGTCTACAGATAATGTTACACTTAATGTTACTGCACCTAATTACTGCATTTTTCATAGCTGAATTACCTAAATTACTAACATGAATTACTTCATTTATCATAAATGAAGCAATATGCAAAAACCAACAAACAAATGGCACTAATACAGCATATCACACTGAGAAAATCCATGTTTACAGCAGCCCTTGATCAAAGCACCACAAAAATACATTTGAAAAACTCAACAGCAGTGTCTCTTCCCAGAAATCATGACCCGGTTACTGAAGATAATCCACAGACCTTGTTGTGAGAAGTTTCTTTGAACTATTTTCTTTATACTGAACCACACCCACCAGCTGTATCATTGCGAAGATGGTAGTGTGCATCCACACATGGACACGCTCATGCGTGTGACAGCATGGGATATAAACATCAATAGTGTCCTCCTCGGCTGAGCTGTAACTTTAGCATCACTGAGCTAGCTGGCACTGTATTACAGTTAGTGGGTGTAATTCGGTGTAAAAACAACAGTTAAAACAATAATGAAGCTGCTCACAACGAGGTCTGTATATGATCTTGAGTGACCGGGTCATGACTTCTGGAAAGAGACATCATTGTTGAGTCTTTCAAATGTGTTTTATAGCACCATCTGGTTCTATTATAATGGAGAGAAGGCAGACGTTTCTACAGCAGACACTTCCAAAACTCTGCAACTCACACCAACCTATAAAGATGGATAAATAGCACTACAGGTATGAAGGAAAATATGTATTTTGGATTTTGGGGTGAACTATTCCTTTAAAGAGGGTCCATGCTGAGCATGGAAATTCCAACTGGATGAATGCAGACACCTGAAAGTAGTCCAGACAGACATGCTGGATAGTGGTCACATTGTGGGATGCAGCAGACACAGACAAAATTTGATCAGCGTTTCATTAGACAGGAATCAGAGCTCTTGCCAGTGGACCAAATGAAAAGCAGCATGGGTGGGTTTGACCTGCCAAAATGAAAATATCTGTTCATTTTCTTATTTTGCTGAGAGAGAGAGAAAAAGTAAAGTACTTCAAAGTGTAATATGACTGTTCCTTTTTTTTTTTTTTAACATATGAATGAGGGGTGATAAGTTTTAAAGTTGAACTCATGAAGAATCATCAAGAATATATCTTTACAGGATACGTTCACAACTAATGAGAATGTTTTTACAACTGGTGGGAAATTGTTCACATTTTAACGGTTTTATATCATAATGTGAATTGTTTTGGCATCCAACTTTATTTTTTTGGTTTCACCACTCTCATTAGCAATTAGCTTAGCATTTACCTGCAAAATTTTTCTAAGCCAGGTTGTGGTTGTGTTTGTGGCTGTGTTCCAGAGCGAGAACATGCTAGGTTTCCCATAAGTAGTATACAAAAGCTCACAATGTCATTGAATTATATATTGTAGATTTTTTTTTTCATTAATCAGCGCTATTGGTCAGCTATTGGGTTTCAGAAATATTTAGCTGTATAAAAGTACTAAAAAAAAAGCTATTGACTTTGACTAAGTGACATTCAATTAGTTTAAAAACAGGTTTTTTTTGTTTTTTGTTTTTTTGCCCCTTAATTTTCTGTGGTAGAGAGTAGTGTACCAACTTCATGTTACAGGCTACCATGGTATGAAAATTGACCGTTATATCATTGCTATCTATACTACTGAACTCTACTCTATTTTTTTTATATATATATACAGTATATATATATGGACCTACTTTTGCGTCTGAAATAAAGGTAAACTAACTAACTACTGTAGTTCTGTACTTTAAAAAAAAAAAAAGTTTAAAAAAAATATGCGTTCATGTCAGTCAGGACATAATGTTTTGTTAAATTATAATAAAGTTTTTGTTTATAATTATTCTTTTAAAAAGAAAGAAAAAACTTCTTTGCATGTGTGCAGTAATCGGAAAGATACACAATTTCAAATGAATACAAATGTTGCTTCATGTCTGCTGGACTAGTAAATCGGTGCTTGGTTTCCACCATGTGAGTCGTAAAAACTTTATAAGGTAAATAAAAGGACATTTAGCATTTTGTGCTGCTTGGCGTTTGTCTCATTTAGAAGATTAAAAAAAAAACCACAACAACACAAAACTAAATTTTCTACGATCGTAAATCAGTTGGAGAACGGAACATTTAGCGGCACATGCTTCATAATTTTTGAGGAAGTGCTCTACAAGTGGAGCAGATAGATAATCAATTGAACATTTCCTGAACTGCTTGGATGACTTTCCCCTCTCTTTTATCAGCTTCCTGTATCAAAGGCACCTCTTGGCTTCTCTGCAGCCAAAATTGAATTGAGACTTGGAATGAACTCAGATTTTGAGAATAACACGAGTCTGAAATGAAAGCTTATTAAAGGAAATTCACGTCTTTTCCTGTACTGCATGTCTTTATATATTACATTATTCCTCACGGTGAAAAGAAACCATATTGTTCTTTGATTACTGTATCATTGGTTTGACATTTAAGCTCTTGGCAGAGAAAATGCACTATGTGTTGAAGCATTCTGTAGCATGTAGGGCTAATTATTACTACATTCCTCAAGGAACACACACACAGGAGCAAAGTTATACATGAAGAGCTCTATTGTGCTATGTCAGGGCATTTCTAATTAATAGTATCCTGTATTCTGCCTTATTAGCAGAAGTCTAAAGCTGTTCTCTTGGCCTGTGGGGGGTAGTCCAGCTGTTTGTTGTTAGAGCCAGGACACCCAGAGTCCTCCCTGTGTTTATCACAGCGCGGCGCTGAAGTGAACTTTCCATCAACACTACGCCCCCCATCTCCCCCAATCCCTGTTCCCCCTCCTCCACTCCCTGAAGAGCAGTTTCCTCTTTCAGGTGTCATCGGTCAATGACGGTCTCCTTTCTCTGCAGAGGTTAAAAACGAGGGCACGCCGTAAACCTGAGCTTGAACTTGAAGGTCGGCGCTCGTCGGTGTCCCGCGGCATGACGGAGACGGGTGAGGGGTCGTGTTTACATAGCTGACGGTTATTAATCAAGTCCTCTTGGGTCACACCGGTACAACCGCTTGGTGTCTGGGATACAAATAAAGCAGTTTCAGAGATGTGTTTATTGTTTAGTGCTAAAAGGGATAGTTTAGATTATTTGATGTGGGGTTGCATCAACTCCCATGTTCTGCAGTGATTTCGCCTGTGGAGTCTGGTTGGTTTGGAGAGCGGGGATGAAATAATAATCAGGTTTTTTTTTTTAAAACTGCCATAAAATTCCAAATGATTAGCATTGCTGTTTCAAATTTGATTACCATGTTTTGAAAAACTCAAAGTAAATACTCCAGCATCAACCAAAGTTAGCAATAGTCTCACGAATGCAGGCGCAGCATGCAACATGGGTTTATTTTGCATCTGTGGAAACACTGACACCACAAAGGTCATGATGTCAAAACGCTGATGTCAAATTGTTCAAATCGTTCAAATTGTTTTCAGTATAATGGTTGTTGAAATGATGTACATCATTTTCACACTATATACACATACACACATCAGTGTGTATGTCAGTACTTTTTGAATAATTTCAGCACATTTTAACAATTTCATCTCAGATTTGGCATGTATACAGTAATGGTGGGTCCCCATGGTGGCAAATAATCTGGGTGCAAAGTAAGCCCCAAAGTGCAAAGGGGTTGTATTTAGTCTCTTGATTAATCATAGGAGTGTTTTGGGCATAACATGAAAAAAACAAAACCCAATCATAATGTCATCTCCCACTCCCTTTAAGAGCCACGTGCGCCTGCTGTGGCGCATTGCAAATCAAATACCGGCTTCTGCAAGTTGGAGAAGCGAACAGAAATGCTGGAACTTCTGATTAATAGCGGAAAAGGCTGCAGGTAGGTGAAATAAGATGGAGCATCTCGCGCTGTCCTAACCGTGTGTGTGTTCGGGTTTTTATGCATGATCAGGGGCACTGAAGGATGACTGCGCACATGGAAACGTTACTACGCTACATTAATTACTAAAAAAAAAAAAAGTCCTGAACACTTGTATATCAAAACAACACAATCACCTGGAAAGCTTGAAGTTCTCAAGATCATTTACACGCTGAAATGTCACTGCAGCAAATATTGTTAATATTTAGGAATATTTAAAATATTTATAATATTTAAGAACAACACAGGACATTCATTACGAGATCCTGATGATTCTGTAGGATTTAAACAGTCAGTGAAGTTACAGCTGTGCATAAATGGCATAGTGTATCTTTCTCATGCGCACACTGATGCATCCTATTTCACACAGCTGCATCAGATGTTGACTTTTAAAACCTGTGGATTAACTGCAGTGTCCTAGAACCACAGTGTACACGTGTGGTGAACCTGCCTATGTAGGCACATCTCACTTTCTGAATAACGCCTTTTTTGAATGGCAGAAAAATACTGTGCTAGTGACTTTATACGAGGTTGTCTGTGTTTGAATGTCATCATCATTTTCTGATGCGCCTGACCACACCTCTTTTTATGGACAGCCCCACACAGGCACACAGATGGATATAAATTTGCTACCAATACAATGTGGACACTTGGTGAAAAAATGACAACTGGGTTTGTCAGAAAATAGCAATGACAGTGGCGGATGATAGAGCCCCTTGTCTTGCTGACCCTGTCCACAACAGTACATGCTAATGCCCCTCTCTGCTTGGGGGCACGTTGACCAGCATCTATACAGACTATCGATAAGTACCTCATACAACCCCACTTCAAATAATGTGAACTATGCCTTTAATCCAAAAAGCAGTGGCCGTAACATTTACAGAGGGTAGTTAAGCTTTCCTTAGCAAGCAAAGTGCAAAGAAACCCCCAAAGTCAAACAAACGAGGGTATTAAAAGTGGAGGGAAATATACATGGAGGCCAGTCCAACATGGGTGGGTGGCATAGGTTTATAAGATATTTCGTGTGTGTTGTATTTCTGCTGATGTCAGCATACCTCCAGACCAGAGAGAGGGAGTACAGGGCAGCGGTTCAACGTGAAAATGAGCCCGCTTGGCAGCGCGAGCTTTTGAAGGCTGTTCAAGAACAACAGTAAGGCAGCAGCAGCAGAATGTCCCACACATCCCTCGAGTGTGTCCTTTGCACATTATTTAAAGGAGGAGGAGGAATGCCGCGGCCGCACCTGCTCCGCACAATGCTGCAGGCAGCTCTTGTGCGGAGGCAGATAAATGGTCCGCTAAGACCCTCCTCTCCCCTCCGCTCTCAGGCGCCATGCGGAGAGCATGAAAAGGCTGCGAGATTATGCCTCCCCTGGGGCCTGTCTTTAGAGGGCCAGGGGTTAGAGGCATACAGGGAAGAAGTCTGCAGGCGTGCCGATAAAATGAAAAGTGAGTTTTAAACTTGCACACTTAGGACACATGCGCTTGGGTATGCTCTCTAGAAATCCCTGGACTGTATAAACAGAGACACCTGGAGTCAAGAGGACAGTAAAACTGAAGACGCTTGAAGTGATTTTGTGTCTCCACTCTCCATCTTTTCTTTGGAGCACAAACAGAAGACGGGAGGCTGAATGAAGCCATCCTTCTCTTGTGCGCCTTGCAAAACATGTCCGTCATTTCATGAACAAACAGCGGAGTGTTTGCTTCTTCCTCCAGATGGTTAGACTTTCCTCCCCCTCGTTCCTTTTTGTTCCTCTCACCGTGCTTCCTATTGTCCAACCCCTCTGGCCCACAGAGCTCTATAGGCTACAGTGACAGATTTAGACTCCCTCTACCTTCTGGCGTAAAACTCTGAACTAAAAGTGACACTTTTAGATGATCCCACGACACAAAGACTTCCCTGCGCTAATCAACTCCTGTTGAAGGCTCGGCTCACATTGGAGTCTCAGCCCCGGCTCTGTTCTCGTGCACAATCCAAAGAAATCACAGACATGTTATGCAACACGCCCACGCATCTTAGGTTTCATACCGATGACTGCATTTTTTAAACTGACTTCTGCTGGGGTGATGATGGAAAGTTGAAAAGGGGAGTTCCAGGATGAGAAAATTGTACATCAACAAACACTAAAAAACAGTAAAAAGGAAATCAAATTAACGTGTATTAACTTGTCCTTTCAACACTTAATTTATTTTTGACTGATACAACATGCAAGGAATCAAGTGTTAAAGGTCATGTAAAGCAACAATAAATGGGTGTTAAATGTGTTATTAACCACCCAGCCAAATTTAGATGATTAAAAAATCGCTAACAACCTGAAAATGACCTGAAACATGGATGCTTCATCTAACAGATTTATTCGACATATCCAGACATGTTTGAGCCTCCAGAGCCAGAGGACGGTGACAGGATGTTTTTTTCTTTTCCTCTGTGTTGGGTTGTTGGAACTGAAGTGAGCTGAAGTGAACTGCTGGGCTGATTTGGACTAAGAGTCTCTGAAGGTATGTTAGTAACCGTTAGAAAGGACGCAGTGTCATTCATGTATCAGTTCGTGGGACTTATATAGTGTTGGGGGATCATGGCTTCCGCACGTCACCGAGCCATGATTCAGGTCCACCCAAAAAAACTTGAACAAAGAAATTATGAACAACAGTTTCGCAAGACTTCGTATATATCCTAATGGCCGCACATGCCGAAGTCTCAACTCCAGGACTGTTTTGGAAATTGAAGATTTTCATCCACCATCACATCAACATGGTGGTGAGTATATACTGCCTGGGTTAATCTCTTAAAGTGGAATATCGCTTTAATGCCACAATTCAGTACTACATACTTCTCAGTCTTTTCATGTTTTCAGCAACTATCTTCGAACATGTATAATGTGTTTAGAAGAAAAACCTTTCCGCAGACTTGAATTAGTGAGTTAAAAGGCTGAATTAAATTCCCAAATGGACGTGTACATGGACAGCTGCAGACACCTTGGACGCCTATTAGTCTTGTTTATACTACTTTCTAGAGTCCACGTCCCTCACATGCACAGTATGTCAGTTTCTGTAGTGGCCCCATGGACAAGTCTGTGAACAAGTCTGCATGGTCAAATTAGAGGTACCTGGATAGCCGCACAGCACTGTCATGAAATTTACACCACGCAGCCCTTTGTGGACCCTCCCACTCCCACAGACACCGAAAGTATAACAGCTTTAGAGGTGCTGCTAGACAGATTTTGTCTGGCTAGCTTTTTTCACCTGTTTCCACTCATATGCTAAACTAAGCTAACTAGCAACCAACACAGTCTCACAGCATTTCGTGAAATAGTTACAAAGTTTAATTCCGTGGTCAAGTTAGAAATAATAAATATGCAATGTTTGGTCACACTTTCAAAATAAAACTTGCTGAGAAACATTTCAGTTACAGTCACAGTTTGGTCAGGTTTAGGCACCAGAACTATTTGGTTAGGTTAAGGAAAAGACCATGGTTTGGGTTAAAATACTTCCTTTCTACTTCCTGAAAACAATCATCATTGACTATTGGTTTACACAGGAAACAAACCCCAGTCTACTTTATGAAAGTCCTGTGTTTTACGTATTCACACCAAACCTCAGGACTTTGTCGCTCTAAATACTACATTCATCCTTAAAAATTGGAAAATTGGTCTCCATGTAAATGAATTTGTACATCAAATTTTGTGACTACTTAAAGAATTGTCGTGATACTGCCCTGATTTACCATACAGAATGGGAGTGGTATCAATCTTATCATCTAGCTCTAGTGAATGAAGTGAATGAGTGTCGTTCCAAAAATGCCCACCTATTCCTTTAAATGATCAGACTACAAAAATATTCTAAGGGGTGCGTTGATGCCAGGAAAAATGGGTTAGGGCTCATACTAGGTGCTTTAATAACATGAGCAGGGTTTGATTTTAACTTTTTTTTTTCCTGATATGCCCGGTTGACCAAGTGGGTCAAACAAATCTATTGCATAAAGTCAGTTTTTACTTGCTACTCAGTTCTGTTCCAACAACCCGGCAAAGAAGTATAAAAAAATTACCATCCTGTCACTGTCCTCTGGCTCTGGTGGCTCAAACATGTCTGGACGTGTTGAATAAAGCTGCATGTTTCAGGTCATTTTCAGGTTGTAGTGGTGTTTGACACTGAGACAGCAGAGTGGATACTCCCCCAGAGTTTCAAAGCAGAGAAAACTGATGATTTTGAGACCTAATTTTATATACTTAATGATTTCTTTAATCTTTCAAATCCGGGTGGTTAATAACATGTTTCTGTGGTGTGACAAACTCAAAACACATAATTATTGTTGCTTTACAGTATCTTTGATTCCTTTTACCACTTGCCCGATCAGGAAAGGCAGTTGCTAGACTTACGAGTCCTAGACCTGGCAATCATTACTGTTGAGCCCTGATAAGGATGCATAAGCATAGACTATCTCAACCTTCATTATCACTGTACTTAAGTGGAATCCGCAGGACAGAAGCAGTACCAGCTCTCGCCCACCCCCCAGCTCCGTAACTCTGTATCTCTGGGATTCAGAGGCATCAAGCTAATCTCATTACTTGTCACAGCAGTTTAGAAATAAGCCGTAGGGATAAAGTTACAGTCGACTACTTCAACAGACCCCTTGACACACTCGCTGCATCTCTAAACCCACCACATATGATCCGAGACACTGAGACCGCGTATTGAAAGAGTAATGACTTAATTGAGCTGTAATTCAGAGTCACACAGTTCATAAGCAAGATGTAGAGGAGGACATAAAAAAAGCACTGCTTCTCACTCGAATCTTAAAAACACAACACCTCAACTGGCACCTTTCTCTGGAACTAACCGTGTCCTCGGATGAGACGTGACTGAGCAAGCATTGAGGCTTTCAGGGGGGAATATTCATGGAGCTCGGTTGCTAAGATCCATAGGACGGGGGTGCCTATGTGGTATTGTTCATTTGGGAGCAGACTGAAAGAAGTGAGCAGAGATTGATGAGAACGGTCAGTCTGTTGAGGTTCTCACTCAATGGAGCTTTCTCTTGACAAGTCAGGGCCTTTGTGGTGTTGAATTATTTGCCATTAGGGTATCAATGGAGGGGCAGTGAAAAGACTTTGGAACGCAGTCTGCATAGATTAGCGGAGTTTAGGGTTAAAGGGAGGGGATTATAAAATTTGTTATTTAGAACCACCTAACGCCAGGTAGTCAAGAGGACTTCAATCATATGGGTCTGGTTGTATGTGATTGTGTCTTAGACTCTTAAAAATAAAAGTACTAACTAGAACCATAAATGGTTTTTCTGCTTGTCCCCACAGGAGAACCCTTTTTGGTTTCTGTTAGAACCTTTTATAAAGATTTCACTAGGAAGAGAGTTTTACCTAGAACCCAACATAAAGGATTATACCAACAGTAGAACCATCTGTGAAGGGTTTCACGCAGAACCCCCTATGAGAGGTTCTCTAGAGAACTTTTTTAATATTCCAAGGGTTTTACCAAGAACACACTGAAGGGGCTCTACTGAGAACCTTTTTGTATTCCAAGGTTTTATCTAGAGCCCACTTAGAGGGTTATATCAAGAACCTTTATATATTCCAAGTGTACTATCTAATGTACCAAGGGCGTTTTACAGAGAACCTTTTTATATTACAAGGGATTTATCTAAAACACAATCAGGGGGTTCCACAGAGAACTTTTTTTATAGCCTGAGGGTTTTACTAAGAGCACACTCAGGGGATACTACTGAGAACCTTGTTATATTCCAAGGGTTTTACCTAGAACACATTTGTGGGATTCTACTGAGAACCTTTTTATATGCCAATGGTTTTATCAAGAACAAACTCAGAAGGTTCTACCAAGAACCTTATTATATTCTGAGGGTTTTACCTAGAACACACACAGGGGATTCTATCAAGAACATTTGTATATGCCAAAGGTTTTATTTAGTACACATTAATGGGGTTCTACAGAGAGCCTATTCATATTCCAAGGTTTTTATCTAGAACCCACCCAGGGGTTGGGGTTCTTCAAGGATTGCTGAAATTCTTGAAGAGCTCTTTCTTCTAAAAATGGTTCTTTGGATGGAAAAGTGTTCTTAATGGAACCCTGATAAACCTTTGCTGCAAAAAAGTAAATGGTTGTGGGGTAGAACCTCAGCCGTTCAGACAGAACCCTTTTGGAACCCTTATTTCTAAGAGTGTGAGTCTGGTCGTGTGTGATAGAGATCATAATAACAGCATTAGGGTGGATGTTACAACCATTTAGAGACATCTGCTACCTAAGAAATCCAGACCTGCAGACTCTGATTATATGGTTGGAGCAGGGACAACAGACACAGAGATAAACATTAAACCAACGGCTTTGTACTTTAGAAGTCCAATTACACCCTTACTTCCATCAAAATGAATAGTTCCTAACAGTAGCGGAGCTCAGGCAGGACCGGCCCGCCACACACGATGCCTGTTAAATAAACTAAGACACAACAAGGCTGAAAATTGGGATAGTAAACCACATCAAGCCCTCATAAGTGGCATGGCAGGGTTTTCCAGGCATGAGGCCAGAAGTAAACAAAGTCATTTTATTCTCGGAGGAATTATAATTCATTACGGTTCATTCTCGCCACAAAGGCCTCCCTAATGCAATAACCTGCCAAAACAAGTCGCTCTTTCTCATGACATGATGAACAGCCAGACACTTGTTTTGCTCAGCGTTTGACAGCTGATTGGACCTAATGAAGAGGTAAAAAAGGTCTTTGTCTAGGCTGTGCACTCCGTCTGTGACCCTGGGGCAGAATTTCCTTTGATGTATGTACGTGATGCGGATGTAACATTGCAGGAAATGTCCAAAAAAGTTGTTCCAACTGTAGCAGTTTCCCTTTTCAGCAGGGCACTATCCAGGATTTTACTAATTCTGAGGTCATGATTGCACTGCCACTTGAAAACTCTGACCAAACACCAAAAGGTTTTACTCTCTAAACTCTTAAAATATTATAGCTTTCTGTTCACTGACTGTGTATTGTATATTTTTGTAGTTCTCAGGAAAAAGAGGACATGACCTCAATGATCTCAGTGCCCCTGCCTCTCAATAGTGTTCAGAGCTTATGTTCAGTATCAGATAAATAATTCTGAAATAAACAATCACATGAGCAAATTGTGGAAAACATTCAAATAATAATTTATGCAATGTTTTTAAAGCAGAAATCTGTTTCTGTTTTACTGTAATAAATCATAAAATGACTGTGATACTCGCTTCTCAGACACACTGACACATCAGCTGCAGTGCCCTGTGAATTTTCTGTTCTGG
>JAJHUR010112492.1:8584-24540 GCA_027495735.1 Lutjanus campechanus | reverse complement strand
AAATTATTCCACGCCAATGGTGCATAGTTGCAAAATGCTGTTTTCCCCAGATCTGTCAAATCCTGGGGTTCATTAAAAAGCAGCCATTTGGAGGAGCACAGCTGTTAACTAGCAGGGTTGACACAGAGCAGGGGACAGACGTAGGCTGGAGTATTGCTTTATACATAAAAACACACCAGTGCTGTTGTCTGTGAGTGGTCAGTGAGGTCCAACCCACCAAATCATAAAGACAGCAGTGCTGAGCAGTGGACTTCTACAGTAATGAAGTGTAGAGATGCATAGTGCACTGACTCAAGGCTACATAAAATGGAGGAGGCTGCATGCATATAGATCATCAATCAATCACAGAAAAATAGTTTCCACAATTTTTTTCTCAGCAATGGAAGTAAAAGAAGATTTATTTCCAAAATAAAAGCCAATCACCCAAGTGTTTTTACAGGGGCACTGTTTCAATGGATTTAAACATTCGGACATGAAAATGGTAAAATCATCAAGCAACTGTGAGCAAGCTTTTGAGAAGACCTTGAACTTAGTTTTCTAAGCATTTAAAACCAATTTTAACTGGAGCAATTTGTCTTGACTGAAATGCAGTCTGAAGCTCTTACACCACCAGTACTATGGAGGCAGCGTACGAGTAAATGACAGTGTCATCAGCATATAAATGTATTTTAGCTTGAATGTCCCCACTCACATTATTTTAAAAAATAGAAATTAAAATAGGTCTCAAAATGGAACCCTGGGGGACATCTTTTGTTATTTAAATAAAATAAGATATGTTGCCTCAGAATCCATCATAATTATTTTAATATGGAAAAGAGGAGCTTTTTGTAGAGTAGGTTTATTCGCATGTTGTTGGTTTCTTTTGTTTGTTTTGTTTGTTTGTCTTGTTTTTTGCTTGGGTTTTCTGCTTCTTTTTTGTTTGTTTGTTTTTGGTGTTGTTAGGATATGCCACCTAGGGCATATCTATTGACTGGTCACAACCTAAAAAATCATATTATTGTTGAAGTTAATGACGGATAAAAGAATTTGGGTATTCTGTTTTGTCGTTAAGATTGTGTTTTGTCAGTGCCCAGATTTTTGAAAAACTGGTGGAAAAGTGCAACTTTGGATGCCCCTATGGTAGATAAAACATGAAAAGGGTCCTTTAGGATGCCCTTCCAGTGACTTCAATGTGGTAAAGTGCCTTCTAGGATGTCTTTCCAGTACACAAAACATGATAGAGTGGCCTTCAGGGAGCCCTTTCAGTGGAGAAAACGTGATGCCGTGCTATATAGACTCCCTGTGTGTTTTTATTACAGAGGTGTGGCAGATGTTGTACTTTAGGTGATGTAATGATACAGTTGTAATGTAACCAGGAACTGGAACTGACTGGAACGCACTGGTGTTCCACCACATACAGCTGGTGAGAAATCTAAATAAAATCTCACTCAAAAATATGTTTTTGTAACACTTTTAAGGTGATGTAATTCCCTCTAAGATGATAACGCTTGGATGATCCTTCCACTGAGGTATCACAACCAAAACAGCTTTATGCTTTATTCAAAAAGACATGTGGGCAGCAAGAGCCCCGTGGAGTGGAAAATCATATATTGTTGAACAGGGTTCACCTCAATCCACTGCTGAGCAGCAGAATAGCCAAGTGGATACACTTCTTTAGCAAATGAAATGCAGGTTCCACAACTGAATGGACCACCTTAAACCTGCCTTTCTCCCCCCCCTCAAATAATTCACCTTCCAGGATTTTCTGGGAGAACTATTGTCGTTGGACTGTAAATCTAATTGGATTCTTGATGGCAAATCCTTTTCAGCAGGAAGAGTGGGGAAATGGTTTTCATTTAGAGCAAATGCACACACACACACACACACACACACACACACACACACACACACACACACACATATACACACAAAATCACATAAGCATAAAAGAAGTGGATTAAAGTTGTGGGACAGACGCACTGATTGACTTGCACTTTTGTCAGTGCTCGTGTCAGAGATTACTACAGGAGTTTTTCCCAAAAAGAAAACTTCTAAGTCATAATGGGAGTCTGGCAGCTTTGACTTATGCACATTATTTTTTTTACCATAAAAATAAATGCAAATTTCTTATTAAGAGGCAAAGTTGTACTTTTAGAGCTGCAGAGATACAGAGGAACCACTGCAAGTGTAGTGAGATCAGCACTATGGACAGAGCTAGTGGGAGAAAATGGGATTTCATTTTTTTTTTTTTTATTTGTTTCATTTCTTTTCCTGATTTGAATTATTCGTATGAAACAAAACGATTATGGACTTGAATCTAACTGTACTGACCTTTGACAGCGCGCGCACGCAGGTGTTGCTACGTTAAGTCAATCGCTCCAAAGCCCGCATGACAAATTAGGCTCCTCTCAAATCTCAGAGGACTGTGTGTTCGGCAAATTGGCCTTGTCAAGCCATATCTAAATCAATATACTCACTCCTGGAAACACTATCATGCAGCCTTTTTTGCCTCTAACAATAACCTTACATGGTAGGACTCCGGATCACGCATTAAAGAGCCCTGTGTGCAGTGTTTTTGAAAATGACATGATGATTGATTTCGCCATATGTTCTCAATCATTGGGAGCTGCTCTTGCTCAGCAGGGTGAGAGGAAATCCCTCATTCCCTTCCCTCGCCGTTTCATTTCTCAGTGTAAGTGGCTGTGTGTCCTCCCTTGTCACCTCATCTTTATTCACAGCAGGAGCCCTTGTTGCCACACTCTGAAGGATTGTCTTTCCTCTGTCTTTCCCGCATGCCCTCTGAATCTCCTGTAATGGGCCAGTTAGGGTGCTGCGTTACGGCTGGAGTGCCCGCACTACTGTAAAATGGCTCCTGCATTGGAGATTATAGCTTTAAAGGGTAATATGGCCTACTATTTTTTTGTGGCAAGTATTAATTTTTTATGGTCCAACCAGGGCTCAACAATAAGGGTTGTGTGGTGGAAATTCTTAGCACTCAATACACAAAATAATACACAAACACTAACAGACGTCAGACAGAATCCTAAGTGTCTCTCTTTGGTTTACGGCAGGACAGTAAAGTACAGAAAGCAAAATATTTCTAGCAATGGTCAGAGATCTATTTGTCCATCTATGGGATGACACAAGACACCACAGCAGGTGGCTACAAAAATAAGATGTCTTCTTTTCAGGGGCCCATTTTAAAAGAATGTAAACCGTCTGACAAGTGGAGACAGCTTAATCATCTTCTGAGATATTTTCTGATCAACCCAGAAACACAAGAAGTGGACTGAAACAACTATCCAGTTGGTTAATGTTTCATGCTAATTTACTTTCACAATTGCCCTCTTGCCTGGTGCAATTAATGTGCCACATCAGGTTAGTAAATCTAGCAACTCACTTTATCAGACGGACAAATGCTACAAAAGAGACACTGCTTGAAAAAAACACATTTTTTTCCAGAGTTAATGATGAGCTGAAGCACATGTGAGCATTTTAATTATGCTGGAAACAGGAGTTTGTTTGTTTTTTTGTTTTGTTGGATGGCATCAGAAAATCAAAACTTTGAATATGTATTTTTTACGAGAGCGGTTTGGATAAAACAGGTCGTTTTTCAAAGGCACACTTCAAAAAAATGTTACTTAATCATTCCATTATTTACTTATTTGTTGTTACTTGATAGCCACTAATAATTAAAACAGTAAAATTTGGAAAAACAAAACCTTCCAACAGATACAAGGATAATCTATGAACTTTTGAAAGAATCTCACACAGAAAAAGTTGAATTCACAAGCAAGAAAACACACCTCTGCTTATTTCCCTGCTGCAGTCTTACTCAGTCTGGTAGCAAACTTTACATCAATCAGTGGCTCCCAAACATTTCCTTAACTTAACAATAATTGGGGAAGTAACTGATAATAAAAAAAGGAGTTGAATTTTAGTGAAATAAAGGCTAGCATGCATACATCATTTTCATTTAACTTTGTTTCACTGTACATTTCTTCCCTGGTCGTCCACGCACCCCCTATCGTGGGTCATTGTAACTCTGCAACTAATGTCATCAAATTACAAAATAAATGTAATGTAATCTGTTACAGTACTGAGAAAAATTAAAAGAATTAAATTAAAGTCACTAATCAAAATGTTGGTGATTACAAAGAGGTTGCATTCAAATATTCTTGTCAGGTTGCCTGGCAGAGATCTGCACTTCATAGAGACCTCTCTAGTAAAGTGTGTATTTACTGCTTATAAATATAGGAGGTTAAGATAAATTATAAATAAATCCCACAATGATATACCAGTGTTTAAAAATGGTTTGCACTTTGTCTCAGTGGTTAATATCGTTGTTGTCTGAAAACAAATGGACCCAGGATTAGTTTCTGCTTCAGCTGCGCCGGTTTCCTCCCACAGTCAGGTGGACTGGAGACTCTAAATTGCCTGGAGGTATGAGTATGAGTGTCTGCACTGTATGTCTGAAAGCCTGTAATGACTTCCCTGCCTTCCACCCGGTGCATTCTGGGAGAGTCTGCAGCTCCCCGTGACCCTGAGATGAAATTAGTGGGTGGAGAATACAAACGAGAGGGGAAAAAAAGGAAACATATTGTATTTCACTTAATTTTCACTCATCAGTGTTGCCATGATGAAGCTCATCATCACCATTGCTGATGCTGTGATGTTGCTTCTTCTGTATTTGATGTTTTTCTCTAAGTCTTGTGCAGTCAGGCAGTATATGTGCATATTTTCTACCACAAAGAGCACCAGCTATAGTTAAGTTAATGGATAGGCCTCATGTCAATGCCACAGACTCAACTTTCCATTGACGTCTTCTTCTATTACATCCCCGTCCTCTGCCTTAGTACATTTTTAGGCAATGATTAGAATTGACAAGGACAGACCATGTGCAGCTGAGATAACTGTGTTGAGCGTGCCCTTGTTCTGCATTCTGCCTTGATATTTGTAAGCCAATTAGCTAGATTAGAAAGCATAATCAATATCCACCTTATGCAACCCCACTACTGTCCTCACATTAGAAAAATAACCATGGCCTGTCACAACAATGTGGATTTAAACCTCACTTTTGGGCTGTTTTTCTTTTCTTTTTTTTTGCCTCTGTGCCAGCATCAGCCGTGGCCAGAGGTATTGTGTGTACAGGTTGTCCGTACATGACCTCACGTCGCGTATCTTTCTCGTGAATGCAATATCTCAGGAACCTCTGGATGGAATTTCTTTAACTTTGGCACAAATGTCCTCTCGGTCATGAACTAATTAGATTTTGGTGGTCAAACATCAAGATCACAGTGACCTCACGAGATCTTTTTTGGCCATAACTGAAGGATTCATGCACTTACTGCAGCAGTGCACTCAGTAGAATGTAGATCCCCATCAGGCAAGAGATGGTGAAGCACCTACTGCAATGCCGCCGCAACTGACAGGTGCAATCAGCGGAGATTTGCAAAGTTCCACCAACATCAGCATGACCCCCAAAATGACTCCTGAGCTGAAACAAGACTTCAAACTGAAGCTGTTGTTGATCACTTGCGGCTGACTGAGAAGTCTGCTGTCAATGGTCATATAAGACAGAGCAGTCAAAAAATAGATTTACTGCCTCACAGCTGTTCGTCGCCGCCAACCAGTCAAGTCACAAATTACATCTGTCTGTCTGTCCAGACTCATATAATGTCTGTAGTGAAGACTGAAGCAATTCAACATGGAACTTAACACAATTTTGACCTGTAACATTGAAGGAATTTAGTAAAGGTTTTATTAGGTATTTTTTTGCAGCACGGAAGTTTTCATTATATATGTGTACGGTGGCCGACAAGTACAAACGCGCTGCATATACAGAAACGCGCTGCATATAGAAAAACAGATGCAAAAGGAAAATGCTGCAAATACAGAAACGTGCTGCAAATAAGAAAACAAATGCAAAAAGAAAACGCTGCATATCCACTCATACAATGGAAGTGCTCCAGACCTCTAGGGGCAGTGCTGAGCTTCCACCCAAGAGACAGACTACGGACGTATCAATGTATCAACAGTAAAAGATGAGGGCCACATGTGGAAAAAAGAAAGAAAGAAAGAAAGAAAGAAAGAATTTGCAGCATGTTTCTGTATATGCAGCATGTTTGTACTTGTTGGCCACCGTACATGTGTGATTCCAGTGAATAATTTAATAATAAGAAGTGAATAATAAGAAACACGTTGTCTTCACTAAGAGACTATTTTTACTGAGGACAGTGGACTGATAGAGAGCTGAACATTATGATGTCACAATGAAGTTGACCTTTGACCTTTTGGATATAAAATGTCATCACCTTGTTGGACATTTGAGTGTAATTTAGTCATAATTAGCACAAGAATTCTTGAAGTATGGCCAAAAATGTGTTTAGTGACGTCATGGCGACCTTGACCTTTGACCTTTGACCTTTGACCAAAATCTAATCAATTCATCTGTGAGTCCAAGTGAACATTTGTTGTAATTTTGTCAAAAACAAACAAACAAACAAACAAACAAAAACACTCCTTTTTATTAAATTCCTTCAAAATCTTCACTACATGAGTCTGGACAGACATGGACATGAACTGCAACTTGACTGGTTGGTGGAGGCATGCTGCTGTGAGGTGGTGCTTCTAGTTTCTTTATTTTACACCAAATAAACATCACTCCTGAACTCTACAGCGACAGTTTATTTGTGTCAGATAATCACTGCTTCCCCTCCAGTCGGGTAACTCGTCCTTTTAAAGCACCAGTCGATGTTTTCGCAGGTATTTTCATGGATCAGCAGCTCCAGGTGGTCATTGATTTTGTAAGAATCTCCACTGCGCGTCAACCCAAAAGGATTTTGCTCCTTTTTCTGAGCAGTAATTTGAGCCTTTTGTGCCGTGTAAGAGTTCACCCAAGCACGTCCTTTGTTCTCAAAACTATCAATGGGAAGTCTTGACCCGCTGTAAACATGACCAGCCTCTTGTGGTGTGTTGTGTCGATTTTGGCACAACCTAACTAGTTCTCCAAAAAATATCAGTGCATTTCAGACCTCTCCATCTTAGCAATAAGACTTTTCTTTCTTTCTATTAAAAGCATGCAGAGTGAGTCGTTATTCATTTTAAACTGAGTGGAACAGTGACAGCAGGGTGAGATCATGTCTGTCTTCAACCATTTTCTTAATGTCACTGGAGCATCACATTCGCAGTAGGCTCACATAAATTCTTAAGATGGATAATTATGTGATGTTCTGGTATATTATTAATAATTCTAATGTTGGAAAGTAGTAAAGCCCCTGTAAGTCAGTTTTTAGGTATTTTATTTTCCATTTTCTTCTACTTTATACTTCTAATTCACTGCATTCCAGAGAGAAAAATTGCACGTTTTACTCCATTACATTTATCTGAAAGCTAAATTTATGAGGCTTTAACTTTATAAAATATGATCGGAGCAAAGCTGATTAGTCAATTAATCAAAGGTTATGGAATGAATAATAATCAGCTTTTAAACTTATGATAATAAATAAGTCGTTTAAGACATTTTTCAGTTCAACATTATCTGGTTCCAGCTGTAAGGAGTCTCTGTTTCCTCAGTTATTTATCACTGCAAACTGAATGTCTTTTGCTTTGACTGGGAGCCCTGAGGTCTGTAAAATGCCACGAGTTCTTACTCCTTTATGCAAAATGATAATCTAATATATGATTAATTAATCATAATTCCAACAGGAGACGTTTTGCTGCATACTAAGTACTACTTTTAATAATTTAAGCATAAAATACGCTAATAATACTTTTATACTTAAGATATAGTGCGAGCAGGGCTTTCACTTGTAATGGGGCAGTTTTTTACTCTATCATATGACCACTTTCACTTAAGTATTGTCTATGATCTGAACAGGGTTTGGCCAGATTAATTTGAAATTTAGTCAGTTACTGAATACAAATTACATTACACACATACATTATCTTTGTAAAAAGTAATTTTATCTGAATACTTTTGGATTACCTCAAAATCAAACTATCCCTCTAAAATATTGTACCTTCTGGAGTTCCACAAATATTCTTTTTTTCTTTATAAACACCTCAAAACATTTTCAATGCAAATAAAATGCATTTTTGCATGGGGTTCATTTTTACGGAGCTGTTGTCTAAGAAATCCTGTAATGTTAGTGACGCTCATGCCTGGAGGGGATCATGCGATCACTTACATGTGTGCACGTGTGTGCGTGATCACCTGACCTGGAGCTTGTCTGCAGCTAATCTTTCACATTGCTAGACCCATCAAATCAAAAATGAAATCTAACTTTATTTGCAAAGTTCTGCCACAATTCACACAACCTACATGCACTGTCCCGAGCTGAAACTAGATTTCAAAATGATGCATTTTCACAGAGGACAGAGGACTGGTAGAGAGCTGAACATTATGATCTCACAGTTGGTCTTTGACCTTTTAGATATAAAATGTCATCACCTCATCATTTTATCCTGCTTGACATTTGTGTGTAATTTTGACATAATTAATTCTTGAGTTATGGCCAAAAATGTGGTCACTGCGACCTTGACCTGTGACCCCCATCAGCTCAACATTGAGGCCAAGTGGTCCAGTAGTATTCCAGATTAGCTGCGGACAAGCTGTAGATCCAGTGATCACGCACACACTCCCTCACTCATGCACACGCAGAAGGGATTGCATGAACCCCTCCAAAGTTACGCCTGGTGGGGATAATAAATGCAATTGTAATCCGTTATATTTACTGCAAAAATATGTAATTAAATGAACTTTAATAATCAAAATGTTGGTAATTGCAAAGGTGATCCATCCAAATATTCTTTTTGGGTTGCCTGGCGGAGATGTGTCGAATCCTCTATAGAAACTCTTTAAGCAGGCGAGCTCATGCACATTTGTTTCTGCTCCTGAGCCCAGTTTCCAGTGAGCAGAGTCTCCTCAGTGCGCATGGCACAAGGTAACACGGCTGCACTCAAGTGGAAACGTGAAGCTTCTGTTATCTGAGGACCACCTCCACTTTAAGGACGCACGGGGACACTCCTGTTCCTCAGCCAAGTGCACAACCTACACGTCTTATTCAATCCGCTGTGCTCCTTCCACAGCGGCGGGATACTGAGCGGAGAGGTTTAAAGAGAGGAGAGGGATACGCTTTGCCACTAAATGACAGCTGAAGCTCCACACTTCTTCTTCTTCTTATCTCTTCTTCTTCTTCAGACCAGGGAAGCCTGAGGATAGATCACTTTATTTGGAAACGGGGGTTTTCCTGCGACATCTGTAACTTGCATAATTCCGCGCGTCATCGTGGAAACATTTTGGTGCAGGGGACCCGGAGGATACTCACGCTACTACCACTGCTTGCTTCTGCACAAAGGAGCGCGTCCGGTTGGATTTAAGCTGCAGTCCACTTCAACTGCATTGGCACAAGAAAATGTCTCTATGATGAAACTGTGCAGCTTTTCTCATGAACTCCTCCGTGGATCTACACACTCACACACACCAGTGGAGCGTTTTTCTGCCTCTCATCCACAGATCATATCACTTCATAACTACCATGGGACACCGTGGCGGGATCACTGAAGGAAATGTTGCCTGTGGAAGAAGTGCAGTGACTGTGAGAGCGCAGCAGGACAGGAGGGACTTCCAGAGGACACCTGCAGACGAGTGAATGCCGTCTCCGATGTGGAGCTTGTCGCTGTCCGACGCGCGAGTGGTGCTGAAATTTGGATGATGCCTGGCCAGCGACTGCAAGGCTGCCGCTCCCTGCACCTCAACGAGGACAACGGCCGCTTCGCGCTGCTCGCCGTCCTGATCATCCTGTACCTGCTGTGCGGCGCTGCGGTCTTCTCGGCCATAGAGAGGCCCTCGGAGCTGCGGGCACACGGCCGCTGGAACGGGACGCTCCTCAACTTCAGCGAGACCTTCAACATCAGCCTGCAGGAGCTCAACTCCTTCCTGCGGGAGTACGAGGCTGCCATCGCCGCCGGGATCCGGGCTGATGCTCTGAGGCCACGATGGGATTTTACAGGAGCTTTTTATTTTGTTGGAACTGTGGTGTCGACTATAGGTGGGTGATTTATGCAGCATGCACTGATTTCCCTGACCTTTGTGGGCATTTGGGTTGCAGGCATGATCGCCCTCGTAATACTTGTTGAAAATGTGTTTTAGTCCGAGCAAATCAAATATGTCCAAAGCTTTATATTTAGAGAACAACCCTCAAGAATGCATATTCATCAGATCACACCTTTAAGACTAATTATTGGATCTTTTTTATTGGATATGAGCCCTGTTTGGGACCACATTTCAGAAATAAGTTGGAGAATTGTTAATATTAATGTGTTTTGTGCAACATTTTCCTGAAAAACAAAGATGAAAGATTCATATTAATATATTCCCTTTCAATCATCACTTACGACCCTCTAGAAGTGTGTGGTGGTGGTTGTATCTGCAGAGACCCTTCCCTCTGCCTGTGTTTCCTTATTTTCTCATTATTTTGCAGTGCTTTACCACCCCCCAAAACGTTGGTATTTAACGTCCTGGTATCTTTCTGGTGCGTTTAAGAACGGCTCGGACAAGTCCTGCTGATTATACATTTAAAGGGATAACATTAAACATTTTCCTGAGAAAACACAATGTAAAGACTCATGTTAACATAATCCTTTTTAGTCATCACTTATGAGCCACTAGAAGTGTGCGGTGGTGGATGCATCTGCAGATACTCTGCCCTCTGCTTGTGTTTCCTTATTTTCTCATTATTTTGCTCCTCTCAGGACGCTTTACCAACCCAAAGCATCTGTATTTGATGTCCTGATAATGAGACGCAAGAAGAAATCCTCTGAATACTTGTTGAAAACATGTATTATTCCAAGAAAATCAAATGTATCCAAGCCAGTATAAATAGAAAATAACACCCAGGGGCAAATTAATCGGCTCACACCTTTAAGACTAATTATTGGATCTTTTAACTGAGTATGAGACCCATTTGGGACCTCACTCCAGACAAATAATGGTTAACATTAAAGGCAAAATATGCACAATTTTCCCCCCAAAAAACAAAGAAGAAAGACTCGTTTAATCCTCACTTATGACCCACTACAAGTGTGTGGTGTTGGCTGTATCTGCAGAGACTGTGCCCTCTGCCTGTGTTTCATTATTTTCTCATGAATGAGATTTACCAATAAATAATCAAATCCTACTGATTCTACCTTTAAATAATCATATAATTACTGACAGTGTGGACATCAAAATGATGCATATTAATCAGATCACACCTTTAAGACTAATTTTGGGGTATTTTTGGTGGATATGAGCCCTGTTTGGGGTAATGTTTTGGAAATAAGTTGGAGAATTGTTAATATTAATGTGTTTTGTGATTGTTAAAGGCATAATATGCAACATTTTCCTTTAAAAAACAACGTATAGACTCCACTAGCCACTAGAAATGTGTGGTGGTGTCTGTATCTGCAGAGACTCTGCCCACTGCCTGTGTTTCTCATTATTTTGCTGTGCTGGGAACACTTTACCAACACAAAACATCAGCATTTGACATTCTGGGAATGAGACCCAACAATAAATCAACAAATCCTACTGATTGTACCTTTAAATAATCATATCATTACTGACAGTCTGGATGTCAAAAGAACTGGAGCTGCCATCCATCCCTGTAGGCTGCTGTCTTTTCACTGGCTTCCATACAGAATACCAGATTAACATTTTTGTTTTTTCCAGTCATGTGTTACATTTTGGCTGTGAGGGACTTTTGGCAACGGGGGCGACATCTGACTCGCCTGCCAGGGAGCGGCACACTCATCCCTGGCTATAGGACAGCACCCATGGGTGCAGCCTCTTTTTTTGTTGCCACATTTCCATTTAAACCAGCAGGAATGTCAATGAGAAGCCCCGTCTGCTCCCCCTCATTTTAACATTTACTCGCGCGATAGGTCAGAAAAGAGCAAGTGTCCCTCGCAGGGCACCCCGAGGGCCAGTGGTGTGGTGCACTGCATGCCTGATGGCTCCAATAAAGCCACTGACACCCCCCCTCTGCCCCTCCCTCGCTGACGGCCAGAGAGGAAGCACAGCGCAGAACGAGTGTGTATGAGTGATCGTGCAAATGAACACGCTTCAGGTAGTCACATGAGCTGACAGCAGCTCGCTGACCTTGGCCTCAAGACACACACATATACAAAGTGATACCACCTCCTATTACACTCTCAGAAACAAGGGTTCCAAAAGGGTTCATCCTGAAGGGCTGAGGTTCTACCCAGAACCATTTACTTCTGAGGAAACCTTTTAAAAGAAATGGTCTGTCGTGGGTTCTTTGTAGGAATATGGGTTGCGTTAAGAACCCTTGGAAGAAAGGATCGTTGAGATCCTTGAAGAACTCTTTTGTCAAGGGTTCTTTGTACCATAATACAAATGGGTTCTCGGTAGAAGCCACTGGGTGTGTTCTAGATAAAAGCCTTGAAATCTAAAAAGGTTCTCTGCAGTACCCATCAAGTGAGTGCTCTAGATAAAACTCCCCCTGAATGTGTCCCAGATAAATCTCTTGGAATATAAAAAGCTTCTCAGTAGAACCCCCTAAGTGGGTTCTTGTTAGCACCCAGTTGATACAACCCCCAGAGATCGTACTGGGAAGAATGATTAGACCATAAAAGCGTTCTCTGTAGAACCCCTCATAAGTGGTTCTGGATGAAACCTTTCATGGTGCTAGGTATAACCCTTTATTTTGGGTTCCTGATAGAACTCTCTGAGGGCCCTTTTCCACCAAATAAGCTCTGGTTCTTGAACAGGTTCTGTTCAAGATCCTTGTAACCTTGCACGCATTTCCGCCAGCTTTGAGTGGAACCATTGTGATCGAGGATGTTAACAACAGAGGGCGCTGCACAACGCACACAAACCTCCACGCCCACTTTGGTTCCCAAAGAAAACCTGCAATTTTTTGGTTCCAGTTGGGAACCAACATTTCAGGCTCTGGACCAGTTCATTTTTGGCAAAAATGCTCGGAACAGGTGCTTCAACGATAACAGTTCCAGTTCCACGTTGGTGGAAAAGGGTCCTGAAAGGTTCCAGGTGCAACCTTTATAAAAAGGTTCTCCCAGGAACAAAAAAAAAAAAAAAGAGTTTTCTCATGGGGACAAGCCAAAGAACCCTTTATGGGTCTATTAACTCTTTTATTTGTAAGAGTGTAATTGAAAAGTGTGGCGAGGGGAGTGATAAGGAAAACTGATGGCTGCACGGGGAGAATTGGATCTACAGGAGCAGGAGAAGCTGTCAGAAGTTTATTTACTGTGGACCTGTCAGGAGAGCTTTACTGGCTCCTGCACCTCCTGCTCCTCAGACACACAGACGCAGCTCTCAGGGAGCACATGCACTCGCTTCACCCAGTCACAGGAGGGGGAACCACAGCAGCTGTGTTTGCTTGCGTGACTATAGCCGGTTGAAATCCTTTGTGCTCCAGTTGTCGTGCAGCAGCTAACGCAGTCTTCCCCCGACAAGCCGATCATATAAACTGAGTCAGCTGCTTTGGGGAAAAAAGGGAAAAAGGCCGATGTCTGTCTGCAGTATTTGTCTTTTTCTTACGCTCGCATGGATTTCTGTTTTGATTTCCATCTCGCTTTGATCTCTCCTCCACCCCCCGATCCCTCCGGCTTGTGTGCTACTTTTCCTGCATGCTTGTGAGGCGGAGATATAAAAAGGGATTTGGGGGCCTCCCCTCACAACTCTTTATCAGACTGGCATCCCCCTGCGCTCTCTAGACACTCCTCCCCAACACTTCCCGCCTCTGACTCGGCTGTGGTAGAGGCTTCAAATCAGCAGTGACACTTTGGTCCCCTTGATGTGCCTCCACAATTTCGCTTTGAAGAATGAAAGTGAGGCCGGGGCCACTCGAGGCGCTTGTTTACCCGGGGTTTGGGCCGGATTCACCGGTCATTAGTGCCGCTACTGGTGTGTTGTTTCCCAATTTCAGGAAACACTGCAGGGAACACAAAAACGACTGCAGCCTCCTCTAAAGTGTGGTCCAAACAAATCCAACAAAGCACCTTTTATTTTGGATGAAACCAATCATCACAAGGTTGACTCGGTAGCTGCGCCGGCGCTTTCGATCAAGGACATCCTTTTCACATCGGCTCAACAGTTGACATTGAAAATTCATCCTTGACCTTGAAATGGCAGTGGACAAAAACACACTCATCACTCTAGTCTGGACTTTTCAATCATGATACACGATCTTCCACTGCAGTAGTCAGGTTGTCATGGAAATGTCTCAGCTGGCAAGAAAACAAGAAATAGATTTTCCAATATCGAGAGTGAGCTTTCAATCTTGACCTTTTAGCCGTGCTGTGGCTCCAGGGCAGCGGTATGCAAGTTCACACTTCATAAGAGCGAACTCAAAGTTAGTTCACACAGATTAAAAGCAACTAGTTCGCATGCATTTCTTCTGTGTATTTTTCTTTAAATGAGTACCTCCAAGCTTTGCTTTTGTAATCAAACCTCCTCCTATCCATCCATCCCCAGCCCCCAATCATTGCCACTTTTAACCTCAATCGCTCTTCTAGCACATTTCTGCGTTTTTCAGTCTTAGGCAACTGGACTTTGCTTAAAGTTTTTGAAGTCATTTTACCATCTTCAGGTTGAACTGACTGAACTGTGCTTGAGAATCCAATAGCTCAAACTGAAGAAGCCTCTGGCATCATGCACAACACTGGTCTAGGGAGTGTGAATCTGTTGGTTGGTCGCTCAGTCATCACTTTGGTTCAGACTGAAATATCTCAACAACCATTAGATGAATTACCATGACATTTGGTCCAGATATTCATGGTGCCCAGAGGATGAATCCTACTAACTCTGGTTGATTTTTTTTTTTTTACCCAGCACGATCAGCCAGTCAAAGGTTTTCAGTGAAATATCTTAAGCTCTAATTCACAGATTGATTTAAAATTCAGAACCCCCAGAGGATGAATCCTAAAGACTTGGGTGATCCTCTCACTTTTCTTCTAACATGAGCAGCAGGTTTTGTGGTTTTGAGTAAAATGTTCCAACAACTATTAGGTGGTGTGTCATTTGTTCAGTGAACAAGTTAGTTTTTTTTACACTTCCAGTTTCCTCGTCTGTAGTCCATGGTTTTTTTAAAATGGGTTTTTGGTTAGATGCCTGAAATAAGCTTAAGAGATTTTAACCCACTTGTGAACTTTAAAGCTTTTACTTGTCATAAAAAAGGAGGCTGCTAACAACAACAAATGAGAATGCAGAGGTTCTTGCGGACATTAAATGTCACACTAGTGACTGGCTTTTTAAGGAGGGAACCAGAGCGATGCAAACTTTAATGTTTGTTACGTCATCCCTGCAGAACTCCATAGTTTGAGCCAGCTACTTGCAAAACTAATGACTTTGTTTGTGTTTAGCTTAACTAAGATGGTGACCATGATAAACATTACCTTTTAAACACATGAATGTAAAAGGAGAATTGGATATGGTTCCCTGTTGCAGCTGCTAATTAGTCCCAGTGGCCACTTGTGGTAATAAGTGTCATAGTTTGTGGGTTTTGTTGGTAATTTCCTGTTTTATTTAGTGATTTGAGTCTAGGGTTGGGTGATGTCTATTAAACAGGCATATGACATTGTCCACACTGAATCATCGTTGATGAACAGTAACATTGTTATGGGGAGTTAGCTGTCTCACTGCAGTTCGTCAAGCTAAGTAGCAAACGAAAAATTGACAAAAAATACAGGCTCTGTCTGAGCAGAAACAGTTCAAAGTGATTTAATTCAAATAAAAATATTCCGCAGGCTTACATAACACAGAGATAGTCCAAACACAGGTAACAAAAGCAGGCAAAGAATCCAAAATCTAAATGGAAGGCAAAGTCTACAGAAATACAAGGTAAAAGTCCACAACAACAGAAAGCGGCTGAGACACACGACACAAAGCACAGCGACGATCTGGCAACTAAGGAGGGAGAGACACAACACAAGTAAATGCAGAGGGAAACTAA
>JAJHUR010112491.1:12625-20125 GCA_027495735.1 Lutjanus campechanus | reverse complement strand
CCTGACGTTACAGTGAGCGGCGGTCACCACCCAGTTCTCGTTGATCAGAGATCCTCCACAGAAGTGGAAGCCGTTGGATTGCTGCGAAAAAAAACAAACTCAAGTCAGTCACTGAAGAAGAAGGAGGAGGAGGAGGAAGAGGAGGAGGAAGAGGAGGAGGTCACAGTCAGCTGACTCACCTGCAGAGACACCTGCCAGGGCCAGGAGTGAGGCACGGCCTCCTCACCGTTGACGATGCGGGCGTAGCCGCTGACCACGGGAGAGATGGCGGGGACGCCGCAGCCTGACAGGACGACAGATTTCAGACTTTAAAGGACTATTCTGCTGTTTTTAACCTCGACCCTCAGTGCTGATGTCACTGTGATGTCACTGTGACTCAACGTGACACATGTTGACTTTAATTCATGTTTGTTTCTGTTCAGACTCGAATGAATGAATGAATTGATTAAAAATATTCTTATTAATTGATTTAGATAAACTGTTTCAGTTCCAAACAGGACTTTGATGAGATGTTCTGACAAACTAATGTTGGTTATTATGTCAACTTCAGAAAAACTTCATATTTAATTAAGTTTATAAAAACTCTTCTAAATAATGTGAGAAAAAACTAGTTGGAAGAACTTAATTTTAGATTTTTACAAACTGAAGTGTTTCAGTAAACAGGAACTACTTTCTTTATTGTTTGTTTATATGAGATCAAACTTTATTTAAAATATTAATATTAAGTTTCCTTTTTAATATTTTTGTTTCAGTATGAACCTGTGACATTATGAATTAAACAGTGACAACAATAAATCATATTATTATCATTAATAAACCTGCTGCTGAATAAACTGGAGCTGAACGTGTGAAATGTTGTTTTCAGATTCTTAAATATGAAGATTTTCTGCTTTTTTGATTTATTTTTATTTGTTTATTTGATTTATTTATTATTTTTATTTATTTTGATTTATTATCACGTAAAGTTTCAAACAAAATGAGACATTTAAAGACGTCGCCTGTGAGAAACATTTTTCACTGTTTTCTGATATTTTACAGACGTTGATTAATTAACTTTAGTGTTTGTTGTTATTTGATAATCACTGATTAATAAAACAGTTTGAACAGTAACGCTGCCCCCTGCTGGTCACACTGGGAGAGAATAATAATAATAAAAAGTTTGAGAAACACTGGATTAAAATATTTCATTTCTCACCGTAGGCGGCGCTGACGAAGGCGAGGCAGGAGACGATCCAGAGGAAGGCCATGGTGAAGCTGATGATGATGATGATGATGAGCTGGAGGAGCTGCCATTTTATCCCCGAAGCCAGCTGGGCCTCAGCCAATCAGAGCGGCCGCCCGGTTTGTCCAGCTCGTGTCAGCTGCTTATCAGAGCTGAGGCAGCGGCGGCGTTCTCACGAGTCACACGCCTCGACCTCCTGCTCTCTGATTGGCTGACTGCAAGCACACAGAAACCAGTTAGAACATGTTGTTTATTTAAATCTGTCAGGACGAATTAAAACATATTTCTGTCCAGAAAACATTAAATTAACTTTAAGATGCTGACGTGAAGAGATGTAACAGTAATAACCATCATTCATAACAACAAATTCATTTATTTATGATCTGTTTTACGTTAATAAACACTCAAATGATGTTTACTTATAATAATAAGCTTTATAAACATCACTTAGTTCAGGAAAAGTACATTTGTAAGGTTTTATAATAATTAGTTGCAACTTGATAACATCCAAATAATGTTTACAGACAAATAACCATTAACAAAGTATTAACTAATTATTTACACAAACTATTGATACTATAAGATAAATCATAACATTATTAATAATTAGTAAACATTTTATAATTTCATTGTTTGTTGATGGTGAAAAACTAAAGTTTTTAAAGTTATAATTAATCAATTTGTCGTTTATTAATGATGATTATTATAAAGTGTCACTGATGTAAAAACACGGTTCAAAACATTCAGTCTGTAAATATACTCGTACTTAAATATGTATTTCAATATTTAATCTACTTAATTACCTTTAAAATCATAAAGAGTACAATCTGAATTAAAATCCAAACCTTTAATCAGGTGATCTGATCATAAACGGATCAATAAAAGCTGCAGGTTTGGAGCAGAATAGTTTTAGTTTTACTTGTAGTTGAGTAATATTTCAGTAATAATAATAATAATAATAATAATAATAATATATTTTCTAATAAGAAACCAAACAAAATGAATTCATGCAGAATAATTTGATGTAAAACAGATGAAATATTTTTGTTTCCTCGTCATGTGACTCATATTAAACATATTAAATATACTCGACTGGTTCAGACTTTATATCTGAGCAGCAGCCTCAGTTTATTCACTTTGAGTTCTCACAGAACAGGAGAACCCTGAGAGGTTCCACAGTTCTACTTCTTTAAGTGATGTAATCTGCCACCGTGTCTCTTTGTCTGAAATGTTCTGAAATCAGAAGACACAGAGACGGTTTCCTCACAGTCTGTCCACCTTCTCAGACTCATGTGTCCCACATGGACGTCTCTCAGCTGTCTCACTGAGGACGGACGCTCTGTTTTCTCTTCTTTTTGCAGCCAAAGTGTGAATTAATTTTCTTTTTTCTTTGTGTTCACAGTTTTACTCCAGTTCACCTCCTTCATCTCCCAAATACAGTTTTTATATGAACAACAAACATGTAACATCACACTGTTAATAAATCATACGTGTGTTTCTGAGCAGATGTCTGCGTCTCATCGTCGCTTCTTAACGGTAAATTTCCAGAATATTGAGACAGAACGAAGAGTCAGCAGCTGTTAATGTGTGACATGTTGACACACTGATGATAACTCTGTACACTCAGCACAAACATGAGGAGAACACGCTCTCCTCAGGAGAACACGTTCTCACTGTTCTCTGATCCTTGTTTGGTCCAAAAAAAGTAGATTCACAGGTGAAAATGTGAAATATGGATATTTTAACACCTGTCAGTCTTTATTATGTTTCAGGATTTATATACATGAAATATATGCAGTTTATGAAATGTTTTGGTTTGTTTTAATGTTTTTTGTTTCTGAACTTGCTCTGTGTTCTGTCACAATCACAGGTTCAGACCTATTTTTCAACTCGTGATCAATCTGACAATAAGCAGAAGATCAGACACTGACGACATGAAAGATTCACATAATGAAAAGTTTTGTCTCTGTGCTGTTTTTGAGATTCCTGCTACAAGTTGATGTTTCCTGATGAATTTACAACAATAATATTTTGATAAAACTGAGGAAAAAGTCATAAAAGTTGACATTTTAAAAGCAGAAGACTAAGAAAAGATGCAGATGAATTGACCGATTAAAAAGGTGAAGCTGTTTTCAAGATAATTGCAAAAACGTGAACTCGTCTGTTACAACGCCACCTTGAGGTCAGTGAGTGTCGCGTTTGTTGCCCGAGTGGTGGGTGGAGTTTACAACCCAGCTGCCAGTTTTGGTGAATTTTTGTCTTATAGTTTTTGCTGCATGAACACTTTTAATGGAGAAAAATCAGAAAGAAAGAAAGAAAGAAAGAAAGAAAGAAGAATCAGAGGAGAAACAGGGAGGGACGAGTGAGAAACCTGCACAAACAACATGTTATATGAACTTCTTTTAAAAAATGATCAGTTATCTTGTAGGTTATTATTGATTATTAATCAGCTGAAAATGATCCATATTATTCATGTTTAACTGAGTGAAGCTGCAGGTTTGATCTTTAATCAGGTGATCCTGCAGATTTCAGTTTGTTATCAATGATCCTGAACCTCCTGCTGTCCTTCATCTTATAAACCGACTTTATGTGGAGTTGATGGAGAATCTGTAGAACAGAGAAGAAGAGAGCAGCAGGATGTGGTGCAGAGTCAGAGCTCCCTCTGCTGGTCGGAGCTCAGAACTACACTTCAGTGAGTTCAGGGTGGGAGCAGAGCGACAGAGACGTTTGTCCTAAAACTTAGATTTCTGAGACAGTAAAACTCTGGGACAATGACTGCTGTTACTGAACTCTGAGCTGCATCACTGCAGGACTGTTTCACATGTCCTGCAGTGACATTTTAAGAATATTTCATGTGCAAAGCTGGAATAAAAGAAAAACAAAATCTTTTTAATCAAGTATTACTGCCCCTGTATCCACTGTTGTCTGACTTTTTAAATCTGAATAATGTCCATGAAGCTGCACAGCTGTTTTTATCGGCTCCTTCAGGATGAGTCAAGATCCTCAATCACCCAGTCAGGGTTTATTTCAGCACATCATCCCAGTGACAGAGCTGAAAAAAGGTTTCAGCGGAAATCAGATCAAATCATGACCTTAAAAATCAAAAGTCAGACGTGGATTTGTAGATTTGTGAGCAGCTGCTGCAGATGTTGAACTGGAAAATCAAAGTTTTATGGATCAGTGTGAGTTAGGGTTAGGGTTGCAGCTTGCAGCTGCTCGTTAATCAGCCTCATCTGTCTCGTTTGTCTCTGATCTCGTTAGTTCAGCAGCTTCCTGTCTTCATGTCGGGAAGTGATCAGATGAAACACTGAGGAGAGAAAAGTCGAATCATCTCACATCACTGACACGTTTCTTTGTCGTCTTCACAGAAAATCACATGTCAGGACTCGTTAACATGATGACACAGCAGAAACTTAACGAGTGTCTCAGTCTGCTGTTTGTCCTCGAGTCTTTTCTTCTCACACCTGAAACTGATCAACTCGTTTCTACCTGCTGTGTTTGTGTTATTATTCTTCTGATTTCAAATCACTGAAAATCAATCCTGGAAAATATTTAAAACACGCAGAAGATCTCAGCTGACGGTCAATAAATCTGTGATTTAAAGTTCTGATCTGTTAAAACAGATTAAATGATGTTTAAAATGAATATTTTCTTCATATTAACCTCATGTTGACTTAAATATAAACTGATGATAAATTAAAGGGAGGTTAGAGTTTAATCCACGTTTATACAAGTAAAGTGAAGTTAAAGTTAAATTAATGTTCTTGTCAACATGTTTAAGATGATCTTCAGTCTCCATGGTAACCAGTCTGTCTCCAGATGAACCTGTGAGACAACAGATCACCTGTCCAACATCAGTTCTTCCTCTTCTTCCTCCTCTTCTTCCTCTGAGGTTGACAGTGAGCTCAGAAAGCTGTCAGGAGGAAGAAGAGAATCAGTTGATCTTTGTTTCTCTGATCTCTGAGGAACTCTGAGGATCTCTGAGGAACTCTGGGGATCTCTGAGGATCTCTGAGGAACTCTGAGGATCTCTGAGGATCTCTGGGGAACTCTGAGGATCTCTAGGGAACTCTGAGGATCTCTGGGGAACTCTGAGGATCTCTGAGGATCTCTGGGGAACTCTGAGGATCTCTAGGGATCTCTGAGGATCTCTGAGGATCTCTGAGGATCTCTGAGGATCTCTGGGGAACTCTGAGGATCTCTAGGGAACTCTGAAGATCTCTGGGGAACTCTGAGGATCTCTGAGGATCTCTGTGGAACTCTGAGGATCTCTAGGGAACTCTGAAGATCTCTGGGGAACTCTGGGGATCTCTGAGGATCTCTGAGGAACTCTGAGGATCTCTAGGGAACTCTGAAGATCTCTGGGGAACTCTGGGGATCTCTGGGGAACTGGGCCAAAAGGTTCTTTGTGTTTTTAATAAAGGATCCGTCTGAAAACGGCTCCAGACTGGAACAACATGTTGTCAGTTTACTGGCGTCTCAGGAGACAAACAGTCAAATAAATATGGAAATTCAAAAAGAAATAAATAAATCATTTATTTTCATTTATTACCACATGTTCACTTAATTAAGTATATATTTTATATCTAGAACATATATATAATGTATATTGTGTCTATTGTATATTTTTTCTGTTTCAAAATATTTTATTTGTTTTCTTTTATTTTTGCGTGTCAGTTATATATTTTATTTTATTTTTTTAATCTTGTTATTCTTTTCTTTTTGCGTGCGCAGTGTTAAAATAACGGGAAAGAATGAGGACAAATTAGGGATGAATAAAAATAAATAAATAAAAGTATAACAATATATAAATAAATACTCTACATGATGAACAAATAAAGGGAAAAATAAATAAAAAATGCTTCATATTTATTCATTATTTTATTATTATTTTACTTATTTATTCTTCTTTCTGTTTGTTTCTCTCTTGAACGCGTTTGTTCCTCGTGTGTCCCTCCTGTGACTCCGTACAGGTTTGAAGTGAAAACATCAAAACTTTACTGAACAAAGTTCATGAACATGTTCATAAAAACTGAAATTCTGATGGGTTCTGTTCGGTTTGTTCTCTGTTCTCGGTTCTCTGTGTGGGCGCGTGTAATGCGCGCACTCGGCTGACGGGAGCGCGCCTCGTCTCGAGTCTGAGCTGCAGGATCTCCGCTCCAGAGCCTCCAGTTCTCCCAGTTCACCGAGCGGACTGGAACCAGAGTGAAACCAGGATCCCCGAGTTCAGACGGACTGAGGTTCTCTCAGGTTCCCTCAGGTTCTCTCAGGTTCTCTGCAGGGTTCTTCTTCTGTTCCTGTGGGTGATCGATCGGACAGTAAGTTCCATGTTCTTCTCCTCACTCTGAGAACGGTCAGGGTTCTCTCTGTGGACGTTCCTCAGGTTCATTGATCAGTTATCAAACGACGTGATCACGTGTTAATGTGCTGATCAGAGCTGATCGATTCAGACTGTAACCGGTAAATAGGCTATATCAATCAAAGGTTATTGATTATCTGTGATCCCGTTTCTGATCATTTATCGGACTGTGTCTGTGGAATGAACTCACCTGTGAACTCACCTGTGAACTCACCTGTCCTGTTGACCCAGTTCCGGTCGGCGGGTCTTTGACGTCAGCAGTATTGATGATTATTGGCATAATTATTGACAGCAGTGTTTATATTAACAGGACAACATGTGAACTGTCGGTGTAAAAACTTGATCACCATCATTACTGATCTGTACACGTCATCAGCACACACAGGTTAACATGTTCAGAGTTATTAGTAGGGGAGACCGGGGGCTATTGTAACTTCATAACTCAGACGAGTCTTCTTTTGATAAGAGCAGAGAGGTCCACACGTTCTTTACTGCAGTACGAGTACAAATACTCGAGTAAAAGTACTGATTCAACTTGTTTACTGCAGTAAAAGTGAAAAAGTTCAGGTTCTGAAATGTCCTCAGAGTATAAAAGTAAAAGTCGTCCTCTGAAGGACATTTCTACTGACTGTCTCTGTCTGTCTCAGCTCTTTATGTCGTTCTCATCTTGTTACGTCTTTTTAATCTTCACATTTTTGCAGCATTTTTATCCTGTTACATCTTTTTGTCATGTTATTTATTTTAATGTCATTTTCATCATAACATCCTTTGCATCATTTTCAACCATCTTATGTTGTTTTCATCCCTTCAGTAAAGTTGTTCTTGTCATGTTCACTTTTGTATGTTTTCTTACATCTTTGACTTTGTTTTCACCTTGTTTCATCTTGTCTTTTTATTTTTATTATCTTATTATATCATTT
>JAJHUR010112491.1:0-12605 GCA_027495735.1 Lutjanus campechanus | reverse complement strand
TTTTTTTTTTTTTTTTTTTTTTTTTTTTTTTTACATCCTTTACCTTGTTGCATCTTGTTGTGTCTTTAAAGTTGTTTTGTCTTGTTAAATTGTTTTCATCTTGTTCCGTCATTTTTGCCTTCTTACTTCTTGTTGAGTCTTTGACGTCGTCTCCGTCTCGTCTCCATCTCGTCTCCATCTCGTCCCGTCTGTCCTGTGTGAGAAACTCTGATGTCTCCTCCAGTAAATCGTCTTTTCTTTGTCTTATTGTTTCGTCTGTTCAGGTTGAAATCAGTCTTGATGTCTGAAGGCGGCGCACAATGATGCAAAATAACAATAATCAATAATTCACTTCAAAGTCATTAAAACTAAAGTAAAGAGTCTGTTTATAAAATGTGAGGAGGAGAAAGTTCAGATATTTGTTTTTAATTTAAGAAGAACTTTAATGTAGGAGACACCGCTGCCTCCTGAGACACTTTGTCTTCTGTCTTTGGTCAAACACCTGAACTACAGACCAGAACTGACTGGACTGAGTTACTGAGCTGCTCCATCCTGTCAGCTGACTGAGTTACATCACTTTAAAGGGATAGTTCACATCATTTGAACTGTGGTTCTATGAGGTTCTAATCCACAGTCTGTGTATCAGCCACCTAAAAAAATCACTATCAGTTTAAGTGTATGCTGCATTTACAATATTGAATCTTTCTGTCAGACAGACGTTTCTGACAGAAAACCACTGTTAAATAAGATAAATGTCACTTTCTACAAACCAACCAAACTCACAGAATCAGTAACTTCATCTCACAGAACACAGGAGCTGTTGTTCTGCAGCCTCCATCTCTTAGTGTGTTTGTGTTGTTGTGAGACTTTAGTTCAGAGTCACTGGAGTCATAATAACACAAACTAACACAACAGAACATTAGCTTAGCTTCCTGCACCGACACCACATACAACCACACTTCAAATAATCTGAACTACCCCTTTAATATTGTGACGCCTGGATGAGGTTACAGACGAACTGACTGAACAACAGACTGATGTGTTTCAACATGTTCTCCTACAGATACAATCAATAAATCAATCAGTGAGTGTGAAGCCGAGGAGCGGAGCCGCTGCAGGATGTTGACAGACTGACCAGCAGGAGACCAGCAGGAGGTCTGTGATGTCCTTCAGGTGAGTCCACACCTGTCCTCTGAAGGACGTCAGGACTACAGACATCAGGATCTGTCTGTCTGTAGTCTTTCATTTAAACTGTATGAAGCGAGAGACGAGCAGACGGCCGAGTGTGTCTGGTTGTGTGATGAAGGAGACGCAGACGGACGTCTTCACAGCAGCCATGTTTTTAGAGTTTCAGCTTTGGCCTGCAGTGTAGAGGGCGGTGCATGGACCAATCAGCTGCTCTGATGAATTAGTGTCATGTCAGCAGAGCGATGAGTTGATTCCCCGCCGTCAGACCTTTGTTTCTCACTGCACCTAAAAGACACGATACAGTGTTCACTGAACGTGTTGACGAATATAAAAACTTTGTTTGATCATGAAGCTTCATGCTCGTCTGTCCTGTTTTGTGTGAAGCGCGTCTACTGTTTGAAATGACTGTTTTGTATCAGAGCATCAAATTTTCTGTGCAGCTGCAGCACCTGTTAGGACGGAGAGACAAGGAATAAAAAAAGTCTGGACATACGACATGTTGAAACACAAAAAGGTTAAAAAAAAAAAAGTCACAGCAGAGAGAGAGCGTGTGAATATGTGCAGAAGTGTCGACGTGATATAAAAACTGTTTTTGATCATGAATTCTGATGTTACTGTGCAGCTCTGTGGTTCTTCAGTGAAGTCTGAACTAAACTGCAGACTTCAGGTCTCAACAGGTCACAAAATTCATGGTTCGAACGGTATCACAGTTTTTAAATCACTGATCAGATCAAAGAAAGAAAAGGTGGAATCAGGGTTAAATTGTCTGTAGTCGTCAGAATAATAATAAGTATCGCTTTCAGTGCATTTGGGCAGAAACTACCTGACATTAATGAAGTGCTTTTGTTTTGAAATCTTCTGACAGGAAACAGTGCACCATGTCTCCATGGACGTGTCGTGTGTCCAGCAGTCTCTAGAGTCTGGACTCTGGATCATGGACCTGGTCTGTCCTCTGATCTAACCCTCCAGCCCCCCTGCTGAGCGGAGCTCCAACATGCTGCTGCAGAGGAATGACTCCTCCCACTGGGCGGAGCTCCGCCTGTCCAACCGCTCTGAACCTGCTGAGGATGGTGGGTCGGGGCCCGGGCCCGGGCCGGAGGCGGTGGTCGTGCCGGTGCTGTTTGGGCTGATCTTCGTGGTCGGGGTGGTGGGGAACTCTCTGGTGATGGTGGTGATAGGGAGGGTGAGGTGCGGAGGCAGAGGGGGAGTTGGTGGGCTTGGTGGAGGAGGAGGGGGGAGGCCCTCCGGCAGTCCGACCAACATCTTCATCCTGAACCTGAGCGTGGCCGACCTCACCTTCCTCCTGTTCTGCGTCCCGTTGCACGCCACCATCTACTCGCTGCCGGAGTGGGTGTTCGGGGAGTTCCTCTGCAGGTTCGGTCACTTCTTCACCTCCGTCAGCATGCTGGTCAGCATCTTCACGCTGGTCGCCATGTCGGTGGACCGCTACATCGCCGTGGTGCGATCCAGGAACGCTCCGTGTATCCGCAGCCGCAGGAACGCCCTGGCCGGGGTGTGCGTCATCTGGATGCTGTCTCTGGTGTGCTCGGTGCCGGTGGCCCAGCACCAGGTCCTCACCAACCACCCCAAGGCCCCCAACAGCACCTTCTGCTGGGAGCAGTGGTCCAGCACGTCCAAACACGTCTACAAGGTGACCATCCTGCTGATCGGATACCTGCTGCCGCTGCTGCTCATCATCTGCTGCTACACCAAGGTCTGTTCAAAAAACAGCTCGTTTAACAGTCTGATAGTCTGTGATGAGCCGGGCCTGTGTAGAACCGATCACCGCGCTGTGCATGCTGTTTAGATTGGACTTGCTCTGACTTCATGTGCCCGCGGGCGACGGTAACTTCATGAGATCAAGGTGGCCACAGATTTTAGAGTCAGGTGCTGCAGCTGCTCTCGATCGACGAACACCTGGCTGTCACCTGATCAGTGAAGGTTTAATATGTTAACAATAACGATAATATAAAAGTAACAAAGTGTTTAACGTGGCAGACATGAAGAACAGAGGATGAGGAGACAGTAGGAGGGTTCTGCTGTAATCTGAACACGTTCTGCAGACTGCAGGTAGCCTACAGATGATCTGACAGGATGTAAATATTTCTGTCACTTCCTGTATATTGTGAAGACGGCTGGAAACTGTCCGACTCGACTGCAGCTTTTTGTCTCCGCCTCCTCTTGTCTTCTCTCCAGGCGAGCAGCAGTTTGTCTCCGGCGAGTCTAAAGTTTCACTCCTGTAGCTGTAAAACAGATTAATGACTGAGCAGACGGACCAAAGGACACTGACAGAGTCCAACACCCATGTGGACACCAGCCCCCGTTCAGACAGTTTCAAAATAAAAGAGCTACAGAGGAGCTGTAAAAACTCAGATTAAACTGGGTCACGGCTCTGTGATGGATTCATATAATAACACCCACCGTCACACAACATGTCGGTCTGGATTTTCAAAATAAAACACAAAGTGATTTAAGAGCAGCAGAGTGAAAGTTGAGTTTAAACAGTGAAATCTTCTCTTCACTTCTGTGGATCTGTGTCATTTAACTGTGTTTGATCATCACAAAACTTTCCAAACTTTTTATAACTTGATCATGGTGACATTTATTATCTGATGTAACTTAAACAATTGTTTATTGATTAATTGATTGTTTCAGCTCTAAAATACTCAAATAATGTCAGAAATTCATCAATAAAAAGCAAAATAATCTGATTTTAATGGTGCAACTAAAAATTATTTACAGAAATGATTTGACTGAAGCTATAATAATAATTTGATTATTCAAGCATCAGAAAATGAATCAATCGATCAGTAATTTGATGAGAATCAGAGTGTTTCATTAAACTGTTTGTTTTTCTTCCAGGTTTTATTTCATCTTAATAAAAAGATGAAGAACATGTCCAAGAAGTCTGAGCGCTCCAAAAGAAAGGTACTCTCCTCCTCCTCCTCCTCCTCCTCCTCCTCCTCCTCATCCTCCTCCTCCTCCTCGTCTTCATCTTCATCCTCCTGAAATGTCCGTTTCTGTCCATCAGGACTTTTTAGTGATGATTTCTGCTTCTTGTTTCATGTTAACAGGAACGTTTGTGGTTCTGCTCACATGAGTTATCTTGTCACACTGATGATGATGATGATGATGATGATGCTGATGCTGATGATGAAGGTGTGGAGTCACTCTGACTCTCAGTGGGTTTTATTTTCCTGTTGATTGTCTGAATGATCGAGTTACTGAAGGAAACATCCACACCCTCCACAGCCAATCAGCTGTCAGATCTCACTCAGCCCTGATGATGATGAAGAAGAACATCAGTCATCATCATCATCATCTCAGCCCTGATGATGATGACAATGATGATGATGATGATGATGATGATGATGAATCAGTCTGAAACTTTCCTGTGTCAGATCTGTTTAACTCAGGACGTTCTACCGAGAACCCTTTTATATTCCAGGGGTTTTATCGAGAGTTACCCATGATGCCACGGGGCATCACAGCTGCTGTCTTTTGAAGTTAGTGTCTCCTGAGAGAACAGTTTGGGGACTGACGGCGAGTCTCGTCCCGCTGTAGTTCTTAACGTCCATCAGAACCCTGACAGGTGTGAACCAGCAGGTGAGATCAGAGGACTCAGTGAGAGACGGAGACGGAGTCAGACGGGCCACCGTGGTGGACAGCTGACGGTGTCCAGACGTCCTGTGAGACATGAGTTAGATTAGACAGTTTACAGCAGAACGTCTGCTGCTCTGCGGGTCAGTGGAGCAGGAACAAAGGCTGCTGGGTAAATATTTAGATAAAAGGAACTGAGAACAGAAGAGATTCCCTCAGAGTGACTGAAGAGACAAAGAGACGTTCAGGGTCCGTCCCTGCAGAGACAAACAGCCATGTTCACATTTTAATATCTACAGATACTTTATATCCAGTCACAATCTGACAGATCCAAACACGTGGAACCATGTGGAGAACACGGACGTACATCTGTACGTTCCACATCTTTCTTCTAACAATTATTTTCATTATCAATCAATCTGTTGATCATTTTTCCATCAATCAATTCATTGTTTGGTTTATAAAATGTCAGAAAATGGTGACAGATGTTAAGAACCCTTCTGTGGTGTAATGTTCCACACAGAACCCTCTCTGGGGGTTCTATCCAGACCCTTTTCTCTTTCTAAGAGTGCTAACACACCAACAGGGTTCTGCTGGGAACATTGTTATATTCAAAGGGTTTCATGTAGAACCCACCCAGCAGAACCCCCTATAAGAGGTTCTACAGAGAACTGTTCTATAAAATGTCAGAAAATGTCTCTCAAAGTCCAACATGTCGTCCTCAAATGTCTCGTTTTGTCCACAAGTCAAAGGTCTTCAGTTTCCTGTCAGAGAGGAAAGAAAACTGAATTTCTACTTTTTATTCTTAAAAAAAGATTCAAACTGATTAATCAATCACATAGTTGGTGATTAATTTAATAATCAATGGATGGTTGCCGCTGTGGTGATGTTTGTTTTTTGTGGTTTTATGATCTGCTGCAGACACACACAGTGTGTGATCAGGACGTGTGTGTAATAATCTGCAGTTCCAGTAAATCATCAGGTTTTATGACACTTTTTTTATTAATCAGCTACATCAAACACACGAGAACAAAGTTCAACATGAAGACGAGTCGTAAACACAATAACACAGTCAGAGTGTCAGAGTGTCAACATGACAACAGACGGCGGGTCAACAAACCTTTATTTACTGTCACAAACTTTAATTAGTGTGTGTGTGTGTGTGTGTGTGTGTGTGTGTGTGTGTGTGTGTGTGAAGGTTTTATCATGTCCTCATCAGCTGCCAGGCTGAAAACAAGACTCACCTCGTCTGTTCAAGGACACATTTTCATCTCGTTTCGTTTTACGTAGTTTTTGTTTGTGTCTTGTTACGTCAGTTTCATCCCGTCATGTCTTTCACAGTTTTCTTCGTCTTCGTCTCGTCCCGTCTGTCCTGTGTGATAAACTCTGACGGATCCACCAGAGACTCGTCTTCTCGATGTTATTGTTCCGTCCATTTAGGTCGAATCAGTCTTCAAATGAAACTTTTGACTGTTTGAGCTGATGATCAGAGACTGAAGAGCTGCAGGAAGGTTTTATTTTAGAACATGTGAAGTGTTTGAGGGTCAGTGAACGCAGCACGCAGGAGTGTCTCTGCTCTCTGTTTATACATGTGAAGTGGACAGACTCTTGTCCACCTCCCGTCCTCCTCGTCTCTGTTTATCAAGTTGTTCCTCAACACATCCACCTGCAGTTAAACCCTGGATCTGTCTGTCCATCTGTCTGTCCGTCCGTCTGTCCGTCCGTCCGTCCATCTGTCCGCCTGTCCATCTGTCTGTCTGTCTGTCCAACTGTCCGTCCGTCTGTCCGTCCGTCCATCTGTCCGCCTGTCCGTCTGTCTGTCTGTCTGTCCGACTGTCCGTCTGTCTGTCTGTCTGACTGATGGATGGATGTCAGAGTTCAGTGTCAGAGACCTGATTTGTAGGTATTTGGTCATTCTTGGAGATTTTTTACAGACATATTTGGAGGAAAAAGTGTTTGAAAGTAAAGACATTTTAGACCGTGAGGACATTTTATAGAGTGCAGTGTGAAGACATTTTTATGAGATGAGGACATTTTTATAAGACGAGGATACTTTAGTAAAGTGTTTTGAGCAGAGCTGTTGGAGGATTTGAGTTTGTTTGTAGGAGAAGCGTCTCTTTACAGTCGCTCTCATATAAATCAGACTGTTTAAATAAAGAGTTCAGAGATGAGTCACAGTGAAGACGACACCAAACTGTCCAAACACACAGTGAAGGTTCACTGTTCCTCCTTCATTATTTTATTATTATACTTCTGACAGTTTCTTCTTCTCTTTCTGAGTTATTTTATTATGTTTCCTGTCACGTTTATGACCTGATCTGTTAGATTTATGTCCGTTTGTTTCTGAGACGTTTGAACAAACAGTGAATCTGTGTGATGATGTGGTGACGTCACAGTTTCCATCAGCTGAAACCTGAACCATGAATTCTGCTGCTTTTTCTTCTCACTCATCAGTCAGACTTCAGTCGTGGTGAAAACACGGAGCTGTTGTTCATGGATTCATTCTGAACGTGACTGAAGATCACAAAACTGACAACAAGACATTTTATTTACTTCATTAATACACATGTACTGCAGGTATCTTTAGAGTATGTTTGCAGAGTGTTCTTGAAGTATTTTTGTAATATTTAGTATATTATTTGCAGTATTGTGACGTGTCCTCTCTGTGTCCTCCTGCAGACGGTGCAGACGGTCCTCCTGGTCGTCACCGCCTTCACCATCTGCTGGATGCCGCACCACATCATCGCCATGTGGGTGGAGTTCGGCACCTTCCCCCTGAACGACGCCTCCTTCGTCTTCCGCATCGTCTCCCACATCCTGTCTTATGGAAACTCGTGCGTCAACCCCGTCCTCTACGCCTTCCTGTCCGAGAACTTCCGTAAGGCCTGCCGCCAGGTCTTCACCTGCCGCTTCCTGTACCCGCCGCCTCCCGGCACCAAGGTGGTCCGCTTCCGCCTGGAGAACTTCTCCACCACGCACTCCACCACCAACATCTGAGGGGCGGGGTCACGTGATCAGGGACAGCAGTGCCTGCTGGAGGACAGCGTGTGATTGGCTGCAGCCTGCACCTGTCTGGTCATAGGGGTCTGGTCTGATCCGGTCCGGTCCAGCTGGTGTACGAGCTTTAAAGTGTTTGTTGTCATGAGACGTTTTGTCAAGTGAAGAAGTCGCCTGCAGATGGCGCAAAAAAACAAACAAACAAACAAACCTGACGACGTGATGAACCTCCTCAGATCGACCAAACATCGACAGACTAAATGTCTCTGGAGAGCTGCAGCCCAGAGACGTACTTGTGCCCTGAAGGACACTTTTAATGTGTCTGATGTTAATGTTGGCGTTGCCGTGGTAACGTGGTCTCCGGTGCGATCGTGTCCTGTTCAGAAACTCTGTAATCCAGCTGTGAGCAACTGTGTCTGTTTGTAAAATAAATCTATCATGATAAATCCAACACTGATCATCTCTGATCATTGATCCATTTTATGTTATTAGCATGTTATTAGCATGATGTTAGCCGTCCGCTGGCTACGGATCAGAGCAGCCCATCCAGGTACTTTGTTTCTGTGTCTTGCTCCGCCCCTTTTTGTGTGGAAACAACAGCTCTAATTTTTCAATACAAATTCTGAGGTCTTTACAAGCTTAAATGCATAAAATAACAAAACCACGTCACTTTTGAGCTGTTAGGAGCCAAAATCCTCCAACCAGTCAGGTGACCAATCATGCCGTGTCTCTGCCAATCAACAACTGGCATCATTACAGAGAAAAAATTAATGAGATATTTTTGTTTTCAAACCAAAATTAAAAATGTGGTCAATATTCTGCTTCAAAACATTTTCTTTCACAAAAATGCAGTTTTCTCAGTTTTTTTTGTCTGAAAAGTGGATTTTTTGATGAAACTAACCAACATTTAAAAGCTTCTAAAAAAAAGAATGAATGAAGCTTAAACAAAATGTTTTTTGTGTCTGAAACTAGAAAATCTCTTCTTTCTTTTGAAATATTTCATTTTAACATATTCATAGAACTGAAGATTCTGTGGGAGGTGAAACATCTGAAATCTGTCATAAATGTAGGTGCTGTCTGGAAATATGTGTTGATGAGTTTCTGCCTCCTTCACAGTGGAGGAATGACTCCACCTGGTGGTCGGAGGTGGAACATCCTCACATAAGCTTGTTGAGTCTTCAGGTCAATAGCATATCTCTGCAGACCCGTCTGCAGACACATGCTTCTCCTTCAGGTGACATTTCTGACATCTGTCACTTTTGAAGTCGTGTGTCGCTGTGGTGTTATGATAAAACAGCTACATCAGCAGCATTAACATGAAAATGACACTAGTCTTCTTTATTTGGTGGCACTTTAACAGTTAGTTTAATAATTTTCTGACACTTTATGGACCAAACAACTTGATTAATAGAAAAATTATTGGCAGACTGATGACTAGTTGAAAACTAGTCATCAGCTCCCCTGCTGCTGTTTCCTGCTCTCTGATTGGTGTCACAGTTCAAACTTTTTAACATTTCTGAAGTACAAACACATTCAATATTTATGTATCAAGATGTAAAGACGCCATTTGTCCAACACAAAATAATGATAATAAACTGATGTTCACGTTGTTTCTCTTCACTCTCCTCATGTTGTAGAGGATTGAACGTGTCAACGCTGCACAGTCAAAAATAAAGGTATAAGAACACTTCTGTTCTTATTCTTTAAGAAAAATACCCCAGAATTACAATATTTGTCTCTAAAGGTCAGAGGTGCATCTTCTGACTAACAAAGGGTACAAAGTGATTTAAAACAAAAGAAGGTACACATTTGTACCATTTCAACCCTGAGGATACCTGCAGGATTAAAAAGTGTGTGTAGCTCATAAACAGGTCATCACCATAATTATTATTACTAACAGTTGCAGTAATATAATTATAATGAAGGTATTTTGAGGTTTGAAGCTGCAGCAGGACGCCTCCAGCTGTCGTGTTTAGAGGGGAACCCTAGATTTGCAGAACTGAATTTCTTCATTGTGTGTCATACAAACAAATTATGTCTAATAGTGTGACACTGCTGTGGTTAAGACCTGGGTAGGTTAGGGGCAAAAAGCACTTGATTGTGGTCAAAGATGATGATTTTGGGTTAATCGTGGGATTTTCCACAGGCCTCAGGTTCCCTTCTAGACAAAACCAGCTCAACTCCACGAGTAAAAAGACTGTTAGGACACAGATGGTGACAGACAGACTGAGGCTGGATCAGTCCTGTCAGTGGTGATGAGTACAAGGTAAACTGTAAAGTTGGTCACACAGTATTTTCTGTCCCTCATGGTGGACTGTCTGTAACAGGTGTATTTAGGACCCAAAAGCAGCACTCTGGAAGTCGAGGACAGTTGGTAATGACTTTATTTTCACACCAGCAAAACAGGAACTCGAGCAGATGGAGAAACACGGCTAACAGTTCACAGCCCACACACAGTCCCTGGGTTTCAGGCTTGGGGAAGGGGTTAAGCCAAACCCGGATGTAGGACCGAGGGAGGAGACGTGAGCCCTCGGACCCATACAGCGAGGAGTCCAAAACCAGAAGAGCAGGCCGATGAAGCAGCAGGGTAGTCGGGGTCAGAGCCAGGTGAGTAGATGGACGCCAGAGATGCTGAGGCAGAACACATGGTCGGGGAGAGAAGGCTGGTAAGTTTACCGGGAGACAAGCGAGGAAGACAGGAGAGGAAGACAGGTCAGAGGCAGGCAGGGTCAGCACCAGGAGATCAGGCAGGTAATGAGTGCTGGAAAGTCTCACATGGATGCAACAGAACAATCAGGAAAGAGTGAGAGTGCTGGAGGGGCTTATATGCAGGACTGATTGGAAATGAGCTGCAGCTGAGCTTGCAGGTGAGCAGAGTGGGCTGATGAGGTGGGCGTGGCCAGCAGGTAGAGTGGAAAACTACTGAAACAGAGGGACAGGAGGGGAAACTGGGAGAACGAGGCTGTGACACTGAGCTGAAGCAACATTCAGTGAGCAGTGCAGGTCAGAGAGAGGATACAGACACTGTACTGTCTGTTATCAGGTCTTACTGTGTACTGTGTCGTCACTGTGACATCCTCAGATCCACCTGGACGGCCCTCTGAGGACATAAGCAGAGACACGCCCCCTCTGCACCTGAGAACATGTGTATGTGAGACATTTAACCAATAACCCACTTGATGTAAATTAAATTAAAGGCTTCAGGCTACTTCATCCTTCATGATGTTGGATTTGAGGGTTAAAATGACAGATGATGGATTTTACGTATCAGTCACGACTCAGATAAATGATCAGTTATTAGTGGGCTGCACTACGAAGGAAACTCAACACAGTCAGGCTTTCTTTGCATTTAGACTCAACATATCTCGTAACACATTAATCTCACTTCGTAGTTCAGCCCTCTGGCAGCTTGTTATCCTGCATGTTCTTCTTTCTTCTTTCTTCTTTCTTCTTCCCATGTGTGAAAAATGACCAAACATTCAGCTGCAAAAACAGGCCAATAGTCCTGATGGTGGCGCTACAGCAAGCCTCTAAAGTTTAAAGATTTCAAAATTCACAACAAATCAACCATATGTGCTACAGATTTGTAACTTTCAGCAACATGTAGCCCCGATACTGAAGAAACTTTTGTACATTTAAACTTATTATACTGTAAAACTTATTAAACCTATCTCCTCCCATAATTTTTGCTCAATTGACACCAAACTTGCTACAGAGCATCTTCAGACTGTCCTACACAAAACATCCACACAGATTTTTGATTTATGGAAAATTGAGCCTACAGTGCATCAAAATGTTTGACTGTAAACGGTATTATAAACATATACTTGCAAATTATTTCTAAATACATTTTCAACGTTCATTTAAAAAAAGATAAAATTTTGGAGTCATGGTAGATGAAGTTTGGAAAATATCAGAATTTTATCTCAAAAACTGAATTTTTTACAGCATTTTGAATTTCGCTCTCATGTGAACAATTGGAGTCAATGTAAAAATGTCATTTTTAAACATCAGTTTTTCACTTTTGGAGCCAATAAATCATTGTGAAAAACAAATGACCAACATCTCCATGCTGTCTAGATGCATTTTGTCTCAATAACTGAATTTTTGACAGCTGTTTGAAAACTGCCTTTACACACTAACAGCTGCTGTCTTGTTCACAGCCTCTAGAATCTAAGAACCTAGAATGTCACCTTCTTTTCATCTTCCTAAACTCTGCTTGTTGCTCAGAATTATCTAATTTTGTCTAAAATTGCCCGGTCCCGAGCATTGCTGCGCAGCAGCTATCATCTTGTTTGAAATGAGCGTTTGTGGCCGACGTCTCTCTGGACTTATGAACCAATGTTTTTTCATCAGACTTTTTAAGTCTGCTAACTTGAGTTTATTGGGTAGCATTTCATTTTTACTTAACTCAACTGATGCCAGGAATATTTATTTATTTATTAGATATTATTGTGTTTACACAGTGACTTTGTTGTTGTAAACATTACTGCTGTCAAAACATGTAGTTAAAATATATATTTAAGATATAAATCAGTTCTGATCTTGTTCTGGGTCACTTTTCTTACTAATGCCTGAGTGAATTGTGAGAATAATGATGTCATGTGTTGTTGTTGCAGCTCTCGGCGATGCAGCTGAACAGGTGCATTGTGGGTATTCAGCTCCCAGTAACCAGAGGAAGAAGACGAGGAAGACGCTGCAGCTTTCAGATCATTGAATGATTTTATTTCATTATTACAGGAGAGACAGAAAAGAATCACACAGGATATATTGTTACACACAGAAACACACGTTATAAATGACTTTTAATATCAAACACAACATAAACTCAACATAAAGGG
>JAJHUR010112490.1:12771-30991 GCA_027495735.1 Lutjanus campechanus | reverse complement strand
ACAGAACAACTTCTGTCCTCAAAATGAGACTCCTAAATTCACCCTCAGCACTCCGTCCTGCAAAATAATTTTATTTTTATGACTTATATTCACCCATTCATCGAATATAATTCTTGTATATCATTTTTGTTTTTGTGAGTAGCAAAGAGGGAGCTGTATGTGTCTGCAGAGATCAGAGAGCACTGTGACATTGCTTTTAGGTGTGGTTACAGGTGCACACCTCTGACTGCACCAAACCATACCTATTAGCAATGTAGAGAGGAAGAAAAACAACATTTAGCCAGGTGCAGGAGTGAACCTAATCATTTCATTTCTCCCAGTGGGAACAAACTAGCAGCCAAAGTGCTGTTTTGTGTCTTTGGTTTTTTGTTGGTCCTTTTCAAGTTTCAAGCAGAGTTCTTATGTTTATGCAGATGACAGCAGACTGAATGATTATCTTTTGATGTTATCCAAAAATGGGAAAGACTTTTCAACTCTACAATTCCCGTTAAGACTTTTTACAGACTAATACAAGATAAATTTGATGACTGTTTGAAGACGTCTTTTCTTTTTTTTTAAGATTATTTTTTGGGCTTTTGGCTTTATGGAGAGGGACAGCTGAAGATAAAACAGGAAGAGGGGAAGACATGCAACAAATGGGCCGCTGGTGGGAATCAAACCAGCAGCCACTGCAGAGGACTAACAGCCTCAGTATGTGGGGCGCACACTCTACCAACTGAGCTATAGGGGCGATCTTTTCAAATAAATCCAAAACCTTTTAGGAAATAAAAACTTGTCCATGAGATGTTATCTCCTCTATTTCTAAAATGCATCATAATAAAGGGAAACAATCTTAATTATATACTTGTTTTTTACTGTAATATTTAAACAAATGGTCTGTGGAGATTTTGATTTCTTTTAAACATTATGATCCTGGGTCAGTGAAATTAGGTCAGGCATCAATATATGGATACTAGGGACATGATTTTACTTACATAGGTAATTAGTTGCAGAGAGAAAGCTACAGTCTGAAATGTCTGTATTCTTATCACATTAAAATGAACTGAATGCTGTCTGGCTTCTTTTGGTTGTCTTTTTGTTTGCGCAGCAGTGACTTGTTTTGCAAATGTCCTATTCTCTACTCCAAACACTCATAAATATTCACCCACAACATCAAATAAAAGGAAATGTCAAAGCGAGAAGCATTTGAGATATTTTTTACTTTTAGCATTTGTTAGCTTTGACACAAAAATAGCTACAATTTCCTCTGCACGGGGTTCATTCTGAATGTGATTTTAAGTGATTGCTGTTCCTGTGTTTAGGTGTTTGCGAAGCAGCTGGAGTGCAGTGGAGGGGGAGTAAAGATGCGAACTGCCCATTTTGAATGCCAAAACTGCCACAAACATCTATTGAGAGGGTCAAGATTGCAGCCATTTGCCTGTCACCCCAATGACTGTTTGAAAGAGTGCTGCGGGCAGTGAAATTCAGTGCTACGTCTGACTTTTTTTCTTTTTTTTTAAGACCTATTTAACATTTGATGGAAAATTCTGAAGGAGTGAGAGTCCTGTTTCTGGAAAATGTCTCAGGCGTAATTGCTTCAGCAAATTGTAAAAACTGGCAAAAAGTGCTTCATTATGTGAAAAGAGGGCAGCAACAATGACAAAAGTTGAAGAGACAAAGAAAAAAGGTTAGAGAGAGAAAGAAGGCATTCATGAGGAAAATTTGAGCGTTCAGACAAAGAATGAAGGTAAAAGTCCATTGATGGCAAGAATTAAAGACATTATTTTGAACACATTTACACTGTGGCCTGTTTATGCAAGCAGAAATGACACACAAGCAGAGGTGAACAAAGCAAATCTCATTATACGTTGTATATAATCCATCCACACCAAATGTCTGCTGGTGGCAGGCATGGGCATTTGAAAGCCGGCCAGTTTGTCCTTACAAAGCTAGAAAAGCACATTTTTCTATGTAGACTAAATGCCAGGCATACAGATCAAACAGCAGTCTGATCAATTACACAGAGAACCTTTGAACCAGTAAATGCCACCCAGAGACTTCATATCTGACAGGGTTGTACAGAGGGCATGAAGGGACAATATTAATACGACAGAGGAAGACTTTTTTTTTTTTGTCAGCTACACGGAAGAAAACTCACATTCATTCCACCACACTCACCAATCACTCTATCTGTGACACACACCAACACAGAAACGCACTCAGACAAACACACAGGGTGCCAGTCTGCCCTCTTATCAACCAACAGCAGTGACAGATCTGGTCACCCTTTTTACATTCTCCTAATTGCCTCCGAACCACAGCCGACATTATGTAAAAATAAATTGACATGACATCCTGTAAAATGAAGCCTTTGAAATGGAAATGTTTGTCACACAAAGGTTTTTGCTGAAAGGCTCTTTGTGTTTGTCATCTTTCATTGTGCGAGACCCCGGATGATTGACTTCCTTTAGCTAGCTGAGGGGCATTGACATTTCCATGCCCTTCTACAAAGATGGATACCTTTCTATTGAACCGCCGCTCGTCCAAACAGCATGCCCACTCAATGGACCATGTTGTGTTGTGTCAATAACTATAATGCTGGTGTGTGTTGTGTGTGTACAGCGGCATTAATGAGTATGAGCATAAAATGAATTTTTATGTGTCTGTTTGTAAAGTTTGTGTGTGAAGAGTGCAGTAGAGAGCCACACTCCTCAAATGTTTGGATACTTGTGTGTGTCTTGGCACAGCACATTAAGTGTGTGTTTGCAGAATGGATATCCACAGCTGCAAGCATAAACTTGATGTATGTGTGTTTTAGTATGTGTGTGAATGCTGAGTCGCTTGCTAACAGAAAGCAAGTGGTGCTCTTGCTGTCCACTTCGGACTCTTTTGGGCCTCCGCCTATGTTGATCATTTTTGGCAACATTAGTCATGTTTCCATCAACACATTTTTATGTTCATTTTGAAGTATGTCAGTAGGAAAGGTTGATGGATATGGCATTAGTCCAAAAAAACTTTTCAGAATAAGATGATATGGTGAACATTTGATTAACATGACTGATCGGCTGTTTGGACTCCATCAGTCTCCTTGTCGTTCGCATGGCTCTATAACACATCCATGATGCCTCCACACAGATCTGACGTGACCTTTCTGACATTAATACATGAAACAAACAGGAATATTGTATTTCCATCATGTTTTCTACATTGTTTTTCACAGTTTGAGGTTCAACTGGCCCTCTTTTAATTATGTCATAGAGATAGATGGTATTATTTTTAAGCACTTGCCCCAATGGCCATCAAGTCCCTAAATTTGGTGGTACGTTTTTGGTGGCCCAAATTTGAACTTATGTAAAAACAATACAGACACAGCAACTGAACACAACCTTGCATTGTTCCCTTTTCCCATGAATTGTGATGTGGTTATTCCTGAGGGTATTGTTTCTGATGGAATGCGAGCCAGACTTCTCAGCCAGCTGAGGAAACTGGCGGCACACACCACAGCACATTAAAACCTTAGACGTGTCATATTCGGGCCACTTAAACTCCTGCTTCCATTCACTCCTTCATCTTTGTTGTTGTTTTGCTAGTTCACTGTTTGTGTTGTGTTTCTTCTGTATGGATCGTATTGGCAGTTTCAGGCTTAGTAAACCCATAACTTATTAGCCCTGACATATCGGTAACGAGCTGACATCACAAAGGTATTTGCATGTTTGTGGATCTGTAAAGTTGCGTTGGTGAAGGCTTGCAGTATGGGGATAAAACTTGGTGGCTACAGGGGGCCACCTGCATGGGATATTTGGTGGCCGCAGAGTAACTTTTTGTGACCACAGGCCATTGGGCCATGGTTAATGTTGAACTATGATGTTATCTTGTTGTGTCCTCTTTTTCTGCAGTAATATAAAGGTTTTCTGACTTGAAAACTGAAACCACTTAAGGCTTATCTCAATGAACCAACTACTAATAACTAGTAGTGGGCGATATATTGAATATACTCGATATATCGCGGCTTGCTCCACGTGAGATGTATGAAATTACTATATCGTGACCATCGAGTACAAATTGTCACGTAAATGTTTTAAGACGTCGGTATGTAATTCTCTTTGGAGTTTCGCTTCTTTCATTCTCTCTTGGTGCTCCTCTCACAGCAAGGAGCACACTCCCCTGCCCATCCAGAAAACTCTCCTGCGCGCATGTGTGTTTTTGTATCAGGATGCGTCCTGATTGCCAACTTGGCAACTTTCTCGCTAAATCTGTCGACTTTCCAAATCCTCTTGGCGACTTTTTTTGTCCAAAGCGATTAGCGACAAAACTAGCTACTTTTTCTGGTGTTATTGGAGACTTTTCTGGTGTTTGGAGACTCTGACGTGAAAGCACGTATCGTTCTGCAGTTACTGTCCTCAACAAGCAGCAGGTGCTGCCATGAGCCCCTCCCCCGTCCCAAAGCACTCACAGGCGGTCAGTCTCACAGTAACCTCGCGCAGCAGTTGCAGCTGCAGTCAGAGAGGAGACCCACACCACTCTGTGTCCAGACTTCAAATGAATCACGCATGATCCTGATCCTGATCCTGGCTTACAGAGCGGGATGTAAATGTGAATGTTTCTTCACTGTCACACTAATATCGAATCTTATCGAAGGGTGTTTGTTTAGTTTTCTTAAGGTTGGTTTAGTTTCTAACCTTATGCTACAACAAGTTCCAGTAAAACATGAACATTTTTTGCCATAATTATAACATTTTTAACAATTTTTTGTATAGATGGTTTCATGAAATGAGATATTAACCCTCTGATGTGTATCAAATAACTTATTCCTCTCTCCTACAGCGTCCACTACAATTACATGCAAATGGAAAATTATGCAAATTAGGCAATGATGTCATTTAGCGACTTCTAGAGACTTTTAGGACAGCCAATAGCTACTTTCCTTACTGAGGAGTTGGCAACACTGAAATGTCTTTCTCAGGGATTCTTGTTGAATGCATTTTTTTGTTGCTTTGAGCTCTGTTTTTGTTAAGGGTTTTTGAGAACTAGGCCACAGTAGAAAGGCCTATCATGCCATTATTTATTTTTATTTGTTAAAAGCTTGTGAGTGCAGCAGCCTGGTTTGAAATAAAAGGTTTGCTAAACTTAACTTGATTGTTATTTTCCCCTTTTTGCATGCAAATTTAAAAAACTCCAATAGAAGGGTCTGCTTGAATCATTATACTGGTCTCATTTTATGCATCAAAGGGTTGAATTTAACATTTATACAGTGATTTAGAGAAGAAATAAAAATATCGAGATATATATCGTGTATCGAGATATAGCCTAAAAATATCGAGATATTGGTTTTAGGCCATATGGTGCAGCCCTACTAATAAATGCATAACAATAGTGGGTGCAATCCTAAAAGACTTGAAGCTGCATTAATCAATAATTTTATATTAACAATGGATCAACTGAATGTAAGTAATGTGAAACGAGTCACTTGTAGAGACAACCCCAGAATCATCACCTAAGTTCCCCTTAGTTTGGTGTTTTAATGTCTTTCAGCTCATTGTTTGGTTTTCTGTTCTGCCACTTTAATATTTTGGTTCCATCTCACCACTGTTAACACAGGTCCAGACAGCACTGAAGTCGGGACCATCAAATTGTAGCTCTGTGTATAAATGGATTTCTGCCTTGTCCCAAGATTAGTTTCTTCTGCTATCTCAGGAAAAAAGATGTTGAAGTAGCCCAGCAGCAGACATTTAACAGGTGTTAACTTTAAGCTTTTCACTTGAAAAAATCCTTCCGTATTTTGATCACTTATAATTCATTGGTTGAGTTTGGGTTTCTTTCCTAAAATAACTACAGGATTACTGTGTGGTTAGTACAGCATTATGATATTATTGAAAATGATTGTAGAACATGAGTTGAATTCAGTTTTTATAAAGAGGCCAGAGATGAGATCCTGCAAAACTTAACCATTTCACCATGCTGGATTTGCAGTGTAAACAATGCATTAACCACATTTAATGAACTTTTAAAAATTAAATTTGATATTTCTGTTTAGTAAATAGTAGAGAAAGGTTAGTAAACTATGGTTAGCTTTTAGAGGGGTGTATGCCATATGATATTACATAATACATACAGTGGAAACCATAATATTATTAGATGACAAAACAATCTCACCTTGAGGTCCATTTAGTAGCATGTCTGGAGCTTTTCATCATATCACATGAGTTCAAAACCCCCACAACACTTATAGTATATCTGGTTGAAGCATTAAGTGGGGTAGGGGCTCAAACTACACAGTTACTATGTAAATGGCACAGTTGATAGCACTGTATCCTCACAGCAACAAGGTCAGGTTTGAATCCCTGGTCAGGTTGGGCCTTTCTGTGTGGAGTTTGCATGTTCTCCTCATGCATGCTTTCTCCGCCATCAAAAACATGGATGCTAGGCCAATTCTCCATACCTCTGACCAATGTGCTGGCACAGAACTGGAGGTGCTACCAATTGTTCCAAATATAGATGGGATGTGACAATAAGGTTGACCTTTACCTTTAGACATATGTACTGATGTGACATTTTAGAAAGCTGAGATTTTTGTTTCAATTGATGCCAACTGTTTTGCGATACAATCACAGCAGCAAGTACAATCAGTGGCACAAACAACTCATAATTACCAACCGATTAATAATATTCTGACAAAAAATGGTCCAATGTCACTGGAAAACGTCCAGTTGATCCTATTCAGTCACATATTCAATCCAAAACACAATATTTCCATTGATAAATAACCACAAACTGACATCCTCCACTTAAATCTGTCTCTGTATGGGGTTTTCACGATAGAGGCATCATCTCAAAGAAAAACTTGCTTTCAATTTTCTTTGGCTATGTCTTGTATTGACTTTTTAGCCAAATTTTACGAGTGGAAAGAACAACTTTATTGGTCTAATAATAAAGCTGGTCTATATACTACAAATGTTGCTGGAGTTTGACCTCTTTTGCATTTTTTCCGTCTCCATGCACCTTGGAAGTTGATCCAGAAAACATTACTTTGCTACTAAATGGACCTTGTAGGGAGATTATTTTCTCAACCGCTGTTTCCAAGATCAAGAATAAACTTTCAGTCTCAACTTTTAAGGACAAGACGTCCTTATAGTGTTGAGAGAAAAATGTAAATCTGAACATCTATCCTCGACAGCTGGAAGAAGTCTCTGCTGGTGATTATGTGATATCACTGAAAACTCCACAACAGCAATTACACTGAGGTAATGTTTGTTTCGGTCAACTTCTTCAAGGTTAAGAATGAATGTTGATACTCAACTATAACTGTTTTGGTTTTCATGGTAACATTTTATTTGAAGGAATGTACATAAGACTGTCATTACACTATCAAAGCCATGACATGACACCTGTCATGAACATGAAAGGGTCTTTATGACTGTTGTCAGTGTCATTTGGACAGTTATGTCATTTTGCAAAGTTTACATGGTTTGAGTTGTCACCAATAATTTCTTTGACAACTAACGTCTTATGACAACTTGACATTATCAGACTTAAATAAACTGTTTAGTTGTATGTTTTAACACATTATACTGTCATATGTGGTTGGTCTTGACACTGGCTGTAATTAAACAATTTTAAGTGTGGTACAAATATTTTTGTTTACTTCAAGTACATTTTGTACTTGCCATAAAGGTGTCATCATTTTTATTGTACTGTCAAATGTTTTTATAATGGCATCATGCATAATTTCCTGGACTTCAAGTACAGTGGTATTATTTGGACTTGTCATTAAAGGGTAAAAATGGTGAAATGTTGGTAAACCAATCCCCTGTATTATTTCTTCTCTATGGCTCTGCTCAAAAGTAGCATCAGTTGCACAAATCCAAGTTTAAGAGCAAAAGGAACACGGTGCAGCTATCTTGATTGTGGTCGGCCAGAAGACTTGTGATGTTGGTTAGCTTGTTTACTTGTTACTAAAGTAGGTTAACTGCTGTCCAACACATGAGCCCAACCTCCCACCAGTTTTGGTTCATGGTGTATTTTGGAGTTGATTTGTTAGTCCACCCCAGCACAAGACAGAAGAGGATAAGGGTTTGTCAAAGGCCAAAGTTCCTTTGAGAATACAAAGGCCAAAGTAAGTCCCCTTTTAAGTGTTTTAGTATATATGTTTGATGTAATACACAATACATATTGCACATATCTTCATGTGCAACATATGTATCTGCTAACACCTGTGAGTATATGTTTGTCTGAATGGACAGCCTGAGTTGTGTGTGTCTCTGTGTACTTGTGTGTCTCTGCCAGGAGTATACGATAGAGTCCCGGGCCTTCAGCTGTGTTTGGGTGCGGGTGGATTACAAAGGGATCAGGATCAGCAGGGAGAAGAGGAAACAGACAGACTACACAGCAGCTCTGGTACAGCCCAAGGCTCTGTGCTGCTCTCCAGAGAGCTCAGTGCAACGCTGATCAACCTATCAGAGGATCGAGCGTCTGGAGAAAAGTCCTTCATCCTGGGATATCTGGTGAAAATACAGAAAATGCTTCATCTCTTTTACTTGGCTAAGATGCGAGGATGAACAGGGATATGTTACCTCACCACTAGCCCCAGATGCAATTACATCTCGGAGCTGCACTGAGAGCCGCATGCAGGCAACGATCCAAATCGTCGGGGTTTACCAGACTTTCTTGTGTGTCGAGGGGAAGTGAGTAAAGCGAGCCTGAAACCTGCCTTGTAGACATTTCAAAAAAATCACACCGCGACATGAAATATAAAAACAGCAAAAGGATTCATCTTAATTCATGTGTTGCAATGTGTATGTGTAAATGTGCATGCGTCAGTGAGTGTGGATGCGTGTGCCCACAGTACGTTTCAGACAGGTCTTTGCTTTGGTTGACAGCGCTGCTGCAACATTCATAACAGCCTGGGAAAATGTAATGAGGTAAAGTGTCACAACATCTCACATCGCTCTGCTAGCCTTCAGTTCTGACAGCCTGACTCCGCTCACCAACGCTATGTGTGTGTGTGTATGTGTGTTCACTGGCTCCATCTTGAGTGTCTGTTTATATTTTGTGTGGGAGGGGGGGCCAGTGGCCAGGAAAAAGAAGCCAAGGACAGGAGAAGCCAAGCAAGCTGCCACAGTGCCACCAGTATCATACAGCCTCATTCTCTATTTCTGGCCTCCTCACAGACGGAGAGAGGAGGAAACTGGAGATAGTGTGGGAACTTTAAAATGACAGGAAATGCAGAATAGTGTGTTTTCACAGCTTGTCATCAGTCTGGATGTCGGCTATGTTGGAGGTACTGAATCTATGCAACACAACCAAACTCACAACTGTTCCCGATTTATGTTTTACAACCAAATGTAACCTTGTAAGAATAACGAACTAGTTCCTCTTCAAATGAACTTCTTTACTAAACTGGTTGAAGAAGAATGTTTTAATCGCTCATATGTTATGACAGATCAGCATTTTGATCCAAAAAGTTGCAATAATAGATTAGATCAGGAGGGGGGGGGTTCAGAATGTCAGGATAGGAAATAGAAGGCAAAATTGTCGGATCTTCACTGTCTACTAGGCTAATCTTAGTATCCCAAAATATCAATATCCTTTCCTGCTGACCGAGTCATTCTTTGTACGTTTTAACAGCTTCCAAATGTTTTTGTGAACTTTAGTATGGTTTAGACATTATAAAATCAGCTAAAATTGAACATTATGGCATGTAATTCATTTTGTTGTTTACATCCCAGTATTTTCATCATGGCTGTGGATCTGGGTTACTAACTAAACATGGCATAGGTGCACACACAGATCCTGATAATCATCAGCATTTCTAGACACACCCTCCTTTTTTTTTTTTTTTAATGTTCCCTTCCTTTCCTTCTCCTCATTTCTCTTCCTCTGCCATCATTTCCTTCCCTCACTGCCTTCCATACTTATTTTTCATTAGTCACCTCCGAGTCTGTTCACCTTCTATTTTCTCTCCCTCCCTCTGGAGATCTCTAAATGGCAAGTTTATCCTCCTTTGGCCCGTGGGTCTTACCAGGCTAATTTCCTTTGAGTCAGGAGGGTTTACAGGTGTCCCTTCAGGGCTCCTGGTGTTAGCAGAGGCAGCGTCCCTCTGGGCCCGTGTGGGGTTTGGCCTGTTCCTTGACAACTTTATCAGCCGGAGACACCCAGGGTGTGATCATTAACACACCTCACCTCAGCTCATCTCAACTCTTAAAATGGATTGCTTATGCTATCATTTTTCTACTTCCTTCCCTTCATTCTCATCCTTCCCCCCTTCCTCCGTCTTCCATCAGTCTTCCTCCTTTCCTTCCATTTTTCATCTCTTGGCTTCCCTCTTTGAATCCTTTCTTTTCCATCCTTAGAATTCCTTGCTTTCTCTTACACTTTCTTCCTTCTTTCCTTCTATTTTACTGTTCATCCTGCCATCCTCCCCATTCTCTTTCCTTCCTTCTCTCTTGGTCCTTACTTGTGTGAGCGTACACACTTAAAAAATACAATAACTCTACTCTTAAAGTAGAGCAGTTCCCCAGAGGGATGAATGACAGGCTATTCTCTGCCTCCTGTCGCTATTTCTGACATACTTAAAGAGGAAATAGTAGAATGAAATAATCTATTTTTTCCTTACTGCTGTCAGAATCAATTAATCACTGACAGTGAAATTATATAAGGATGTGTTTCTGAGTGGAGGGAGCTCTGATGTTGAATCTTTAAATCTGTATCCGAAAAGAAATGGCTCATGAACCAAACAAACGGCCTCTGGTAAATCTCAAAGAAGAATCATTTACTATTTTTCAGCTTATTTGTGTTTGACAGTCAGTCATACTCAGGCCTGGTCAAAGACTTTATCCTCTCAATCATCCTTACTCTGTCTCTTTCTCTTTCATACTTTCTTGCTCCATCTCTCTCTGTCTCATTCTTGTCTCCTGCTATTTCTTTTTGAATCTCTGGCCCGCTGCCATGGAGATAAGAAAAGAAAAACCCTTAGTACAGTTGGGTTAGGTCACCACAGTGTGCGTGTACATGTGTGTGTACAGGTATAGACTGTTTGCATGTGGTCATACATCTGTGAGGATCCACACATCCTTGAAAGATGACTAATATCCAACTGTTCTTAAATGCAGTGATATTGCAGTCGTGATTTAATTTGCAATTATTATCCCTTAACTCAAACATAGAGCTTTAATTTTAGACTATATTGTATTCATTGGTATGTTGGAAATTCACAATAACAGAAATGACATTATACTTAATTATAAAAGCTTGCTACTTATTTGTTCATGATAAGAACGAGCTGCCGGTAGGTCACGTCCAACAATCTTTGTACTGAAAGTTCTGTGTAGCTGCATAAGCTAAGTTAGCTAACATCAGCCTCACAGACCGACAGGACCGACTCACTCACAGTTCTGAATCCTCAGAAAGATCTGAATTCAGAGCTTTTAAGGTTAAAACCTTAGGGCCCCAATTTAAAGGATCCGTAGCAGGAATCCACCAAAGATCCCAGAGTTGAAGCAGGCGTGGGAGGAGGTAGTGGTGAGCGTGTCATCTTCTTCTAACATTACCAGAACACCCACACAATGCAGAAAGTGTACAAATTAATTCAGGAAACGAGAAAAACAAAAGCTTGCTGCTCATCAAAAACATACTCTGATGACTGATGTCTTCCAATCCTCTGTCCAATGATCAACTCCATATGAGCAAATGCACCAATATTTAATTGTGCATCCCTGTGAGCATAACAACTAGAGTGGAAGCGCTTGGAAAACTGCCTATGTAGGCGCATTAGTATCCGAATAATGTATCTTCCAAATAGCAGGACAATACTGCACCATTTCCCTTAGAAAAATCAGGATCAGGATTTTGTTGGTCAATGGCACAATCGCTCTCTGCTGCCTAAAGATAGCAATGTACCAAAAATGTGCCTGCCCACACCTCATTTTAAGACCAACACACAACGTGGGGCTCGGCATGAGAACATAAACTGCATCGGCTGAAGACTAGCAATGACAGTCGTGCTGCACTGTGCACCGCTTTGCACCAGGTTTAAGCAACACATTCTCATCTTAACTCATCAGATACCGATGAAATGTCACAGCCCCTCGGCATCTGATCCTCAGGCAGACGGTACCCTTTAGCTGCAGTATCTCATGTGGTCAGAAAACCGTTTTTAACATGTAATTAAAACCGTGAAACAGCCTTTTAACATGTGATTTATGCAGTTAAATGGTCACAATCTGATTAGGTTATCTTCTGGGTTCGTTTAGGATAAAAAATGTTTGATGTTACCATGACTACTAAAGGCCACATGCCTTACGTAAGTCATGTGACACTGAAGCGACTCGCGACATGCTAATGTAATGTGACAAAAGTCATGTGACACAAGTAACGGTACTTTACAGCTTTTAATAATGTTTTGGTTTCACATGGGACATGAAACCTGGACTCATGGGTGAAAGTCCTGTGTTTGTTTGAGACATCCATCCTCCCAACCTCCTCCATGTGTGGACTCTCTCCCTCTTTATACTATGTCAACAGCCTGGAGCATCTGATATAGCCATGGATGGGTTTACTTTGAAGTCAACTGAAAAGCCTGGTGTGCCGGTTTCTGTGTGAGTCGCGGAGGGGCGGTGACATTTCATCGGTATCTGACGCATTGGGATCGAGACCGGGCTGATGCAATAGAGCCCTAAACTGGTATAATCCTAAACTCTGAAACTGAAGTGAGGTGATAGATTGTTCGCACACATAAAGACAAGTCTTTATAAACTTTTGGTCTTTTATAAACAACATCAACATAAAAAATGAGTGGTGTTTCCTTCTCTTTTCTTGGGTCTTGGACCCAAATGTTCAGATGCCAATGTGCTATAAGCATATTAACCAGGCAACAGCCAAGATTTCACTTTTATGGTTTAGAATAAGATAAGCTGAGTACACTTGTGGGACATCTAACAGTTGTGATAGACCTTTTTCACAGCAGACATTTAGGCATGTTGCAACAGGTGTAATAGATAACATTAAAAATGACTGCTTTCCATTCAGGTGATCAAGTTACAGGGTGCTAATATTGTGCACGCTGACTAAATGTCACGGCTCGCAGAGGCACTTAATGGAACAGAGCCATCGTTAATGAAATGTGTCTCACCTGTGCTTTTCCCAATATGACACTTAAAATGACTGCCATGAAAAAGGTCTATGAAAGCCAGTTGCTGGTTTAAACTGTCTCTTGCCACAGTGTGTTACGACACTGTTATTTATTAAATGTTGTTAATGATATAAATATGGTGTAATTTACATCTTAATATTTGAGAGTGGCACTCTTTCAGATCAGTTTTGATGTAAAACAATCAATCATTCAGCCCTAGTTTTGTTATTAAAGGTGCCCTGCAGAAAACAAAAATCATGCTTACATTTTGTGTTATTGAAAACCTATTGTGTGCATCCTTGATGTCTAAGAAACATGCGTTTCCTTCCTGAAAGACAATTTTCAAAGTATTTTCAATCATGCATAGTTTACATCCATGGTTGCTACCTAACAGTCTTCTTCAGTGCCTTTGTTGGCAAATTGTTTGTGAATGTAGTGATGCAGTAGAGAGGGATTATTTGAGCAACAACATGAAGTATGTGTGCTAACTGCTTGCATGAGTGCAAGTGTTCATGTTTTTTAATGTTTTTTTATGTGCACTCTCATGTGTGCAGCATAATGTGTTCCATATTTACACCTAATGATATAAGTTTGTGTACCAGTGTGCAGGTGTTCGTACGCGTGTGTTGTTGCGTGAGTGTTTCTGGAACGCTGATAAGGCTCCCCCTGTGTAAAACCCACTTCCCCGTCTTCATGGGAAATCAATTTGTCCCGCTTTCTATGTGGCCACCCTTTATATGCTTCACTTCCTCCTACAGCTGTCACCCAGTGTACACAGAGTCATTGCCTCCATCCACCCAGCACAACACACACACACACACACACACACACACACATGCTAAGGTAAACTTAACACATATCAGGCACACGCATGCATATTCATTCACTGTACCTGACACTTCAGCTGACGAGTAAATTATAAAGAGGAGCAGTAAAGACGAGGCAACTCGAGGTGGCAAGTGTGTCAGTGTGTGTGCATGGGAGAGCGGAAATGTGTGTGTAGGTGTGTGTGTGTGTGTGCTTGTGTATGGGGAAGAGAGAGAGTGAAAAGGAGATAAAGAGAGAGAGAGGTGAGTCCTAGCAACTTGGCCAGCAGCTCATTAATCTGCAGGTGTGTTTATACCAAAGAGATACAGCACACACACACGCACACACACACACACGAACACACAGGCAGAGCCCTGCAGCTCATTGTCATTCAACTGTGCAGCCAGTGTGTCCTTTGTTTCTCATTGTCCTGAGGAGTTTGGAGAGGAAGGAGTGTCCATGCTGATTGAAAACTGCGAAATGATGCCATCTCTTATAGAGTCCGACTGATACTGGATTTTTGAGGTTGATGTTGATAAGGATATTAGGGAGAAAAAGAAAAATCCAATATCAATTTATTGTCCAATATTGCATTGATTAATGTGCTTATCAAAGACTTGGGACAGAGATATGTAATGGAGGCAGGATATTTTATAGTGTAACAATAAACCTTAATGTCCACAAATAGGATTATATATACATATGTTGGACAACATATATGTCAGTATAGGTATATTGATGCCAAAACAAATACTGATTTTAGAGGGGATATGGTGAACGGTGAGCTGGAATAAAAATAGACCTTTTGTGGATTTTTGTGGATTGAACCTCAGTTTAGCATTTAAATGATTTTGCAAAGGTACTTGGAAGGCTGTTTCCTTCAACAAATAATTTATAAAATTATTAATTATAATATTATATATTTTATTTAACTTGTTAAATAGTTTAACATGCACATATACCCACAAATTGTAGAAAGGAACACTGAGAGAAAAAAAAAGAAAAAGAAAATGAATAACTAATAAACATCAGTGCTGTTCAGTCAATTGCTGATTTTAATACTGTCTGTCAATTAGGGGCAGGTTGTAAAACAAGAAGCAGCTTCTCAGTATTTATACCTACCCCGGAGCTCCTCTTGTTGTCATAAATGTTCCCCATTGAGCTACATCTAAATCAGCCCAAGCATTGTTTACTTTATTATCTGTTATGTTAAAAAAGGTTTCAGATCAGTGCATAGCATGTAGCATGAATTTAGTGCACACTGGTGCACTCCTGCAGGTACTTGAGGTTGTATTTGTGTGTATCTGTGTGCTCCCATGTGTCTGTTTTTTTTTTTTTGGCTGAATTTTTTTAGAGACTGAATTTGTGTCTACTGACCAGCTTCTGTGTGTATTTTTTGTGTAGTTGTGTCACTTATTATGTGTATGACTGCTGCTTCTGTGTATGCCAGTGTCTATCTATCACTGCCTGAGTCAGCTGCAGGCCGAGCAGCTCCAATCGGGCACTGCTGGTGGTGTTGGAACGACTCGGGTAAGAATACAGGGTGGTGGCGGGGGAGCGTACAGCCAATCATAATGCTGATTGAGGAATCCAGTGGTGTGGATGAATTAATGAGGCATGTCGATATAGGCTGAGCCAGCCAATCATAGCCCTTTAAGAGCTCCTCAGCTGCCGACAAACTGTGACAAACTGCCGGTCATCAATCACACGAAAGACACATACTCGCTGTTGCATCCAGGCTCATGCATGGTTCATTCGAGCCGCTGTGCTGAGTCATGTGTTGTTATATCATTGTGAGGTTGCTGTTGTTCTCTAGAAATCCAGAATATTTCACTAAATATGACATTTATATTATGCGATAAGGTTTTTCTAGCATGACAATTTCTTTTCAAAGAACAGCAGTCTATCTTTTATGCGAATAAAACACAAATTCCACCATACAGAATCAATCGATCCTCTAATTTTCAGCACACACTCACTTTCACTATATCTGAGTGGTCATATGAGGTTATTACTGCTTGTTGATGTGAAAGAAATGTGCCACATGTTTCCATTTTGGCCTGTAGTTTCATTGATTTGAAGCATGGGAGCACTGTCCTTCTTGCCTTAATGATATCTTGTGCCCTCACTGCTCAACCTGTTGAATGGTACTCTGCACTCTGAATTTGGAGATGGAGGCCTGCATGTACAGGACTAGTTCAACATTTTGGGATACACTTATTTGCCTTTTTTCCTGAGAATATGAAAGTAAATATGAAGCTATTGCTAGCTGCTAAGCCGATTAGCTTATTTTAGCATAAAGACTGGCAATGTGCTATTTCTTGGCTAGGGGCAGTGACTTTCTTGAAATCATGGCTCCAGAAGAGACTCCAGGATGTCACTACATGCAGCCATGAAAATAGTCCTATACAAAACTACAATGTGATGTTTCTACATTTTATTTTTTGCATGGATTAAACCAGCGTTTCTCAAACTTGTGTTGTGGACCCGTTTTTATTGGGTCACCAATTAGCAGTGTAAAATGCATACCATAGTTCCTCAATTAAGGCAAGGAAAGGCAGAATGAGAGAATGAGAGACAGAAAGTAACACAGCAACGTCTACTATATCAGGACATTCAACACATTCAACAAGGATCAGCTGGGGCAAGAAATGTAACACCTACCAAACTCATAATTATAGCTATAAACCAGCACATAAAATTACAAATAGGCTACCAACATAGACCACCATGATGTTCTGAAAAGAACACAGTGTGAAAACTGACAAAAAGTCACATTTGCATTCTGGAACATAAAACAGCAAACGTAACAAACTACTCAGTCCAAGCATGATGGCACACGTCAGCCATCACTAAAATGTAGTACAAAGTCATGTATTTGATGTGGCCCTGTTAAGGATACTTCACTATGCTGTTAATACAAACCTAAGGAGTGAGGTGGTTGAGAAACAAACATTTCATTCAGCAAATTTGATTATTGCTTTGATGTTGAAATAAACACCTTTCATATATATTTTAAATTCATGGTTTGCTGTGTTCTTTATCAATTCAAATTTCCACTTTGCTTCATCTGTACATATTTTGAAAAAGTGTGTCGACTACATAGCTAGCAGCAGCAAGTACAACATATTTTAATTATACTAATTACTATTGGACAATTCAAAAGATATTTAAAAACCCATGTCTTCAGTACTGAGCTATGATGGCTGCATGATAGTGTTCAGAACAGCCTTCAGTACACAAACACAACGATGCCCACAGATGTGCAAAAATGCTAAAATACAGAATTCCTGGAGTTTTTTTTTGGGAAAAGAGAATAGACAACTTTCCAGTAAATACCAGAATCTCAATTTTCCCAGTGCAACTCAATTATGTTGTCTGTTGTAGCTTATGTGAGCAATCAAATTGCTCATCATTACATGAATCATTTTCTAATGGTGCATTCTTTCACCCCTTGGCCAGCACTGAATGTTACATTGCAGGAAAAGTTGAAGCCAAGAAATAGCAGTAAAAACTCTACAACTTATTGACCCAACCACTAGAACTTGGAGCCAAACACATAAATCCATTCCATCATTAATGAACGAATGAATGGGATGTCCTGAGGGGAGCAGCATGGCAGCACGAGCCTTTTCCATCTGTCTTCCCCTACATACCCTTGAAACTCACTGACAATCTGTCTATCTGCAGTTTTCTTTATTTCTTCATCTCACACTTTTGTAACACTTTTGTTTGTAACTCAGTTTTATCGCATGCAATTCCTCTAGTTTGAACCTGTTTCACTTCCTTTCTTGTATGAGGTACTGTACTTATCGATAGTCAGTGTATTACCTTCAGTAATACAGTTACCCCAGTCTGGGGCAGCAGCAGCTGTCCCGGTGTAGAAAGCTAGTCAACGTACTGCTGTCAGCAACAAAACATATTTTAGCCACTTAAAAAAGGTCCACCAAAAATATCTATATCATTTTAAATGTATACTATATTAATATTTTTACCACTTTACTTTGCTGCCAGACAGTTTTTCTGAAGGGAAGCTATGTTATGTTGGCCAAATACTGCTTTTATCCAAACCAACCAAACTTTATAGGCAAAATCTGTAATTTTACCTCAAAGAAGACTGGAGTACATTGCTTAACTTCTGTGCTGGTGTCGCTCTCTGCTTCTCCTAACTGAGGACATACTGACTCCCATCTACTGTAGGTAATACAGTGACTATTGATATGAACCTCATACATCCCCTACATCAAACAATCCAAACTATCCATTTAACTGTCTTTGTGTATCTACAATAAAACGCCCACTATCCTC
>JAJHUR010112490.1:0-12751 GCA_027495735.1 Lutjanus campechanus | reverse complement strand
ATGATAGTGTTCAGAACAGCCTTCAGTACACAAACACAACGATGCCCACAGATGTGCAAAAATGCTAAAATACAGAATTCCTGGAGGTTTTTTCCTGGGAAAAGAGAATAGACAACTTTCCAGTAAATACCAGTATCTCAATTTTCCCAGTGCAACCCAATTATGTTGTCTGTTGTAGCTTATGTGAGCAATCAAATTGCTCATCATTACATGAATCATTTTCTAATGGTGCATTCTTTCACCCCTTGGCCAGCACTGAATGTTACATTGCAGGAAAAGTTGAAGCCAAGAAATAGCAGTAAAAACTCTACAACTTATTGACCCAACCACTAGAACTTGGAGCCAAACACATAAATCCATTCCATCATTAATGAACGAATGAATGGGATGTCCTGAGGGGAGCAGCATGGCAGCACGAGCCTTTTCCATCTGTCTTCCCCTACATACCCTTGAAACTCACTGACAATCTGTCTATCTGCAGTTTTCTTTATTTCTTCATCTCACACTTTTGTTACACTTTTGTTTGTAACTCAGTTTTATTGCATGCAATTCCTCTAGTTTGAACCTGTTTCACTTCCTGCCTCAACTCAGCTGAAATCCCGAGATTTCCTCTTCTGGAGACAAATATTTTAAAGGGATAGTCTGAGATTGTTTGTTGTGGGGTTGTAGGTACTTATCGATAGTCAGTGTATTACCTTCAGTAATACAGTTACCCCAGTCTGGGGCAGCAGCAGCTGTCCCGGTGTAGAAAGCTAGTCAACGTACTGCTGTCAGCAACAAAACATATTTTAGCCACTTAACAAAGGTCCACCAAAAATATCTATATCATTTTAAATGTATACTGTGGCTGTGGCTCAGTGGTAGAGCGGGTCGTCCCCCAATCGGAGGGTTGGTGGTTCGATTCCCGGCTCCTCTAGTCTACATGTCGAAGTGTCCTTGGGCAAGACACTGAACCCCGAACTGCTCCCGGTGCGTCACCGGTGTATGACTGTGCGTGAATGCGTTCTGATGCACAGGTTGGGTCTTCTGTAGCAGAAGAAGCCACCTGTCATTAGTGTGTGAAAGTGTGTGTGAATGGGGTAGATGTGATCTGTAATTGTCAAAGCGCTTTGAGTGGTCTACAAGACTAGAAAAGCGCTATATAAATACAGTCCATTTACCATTTACCATAATATTTTTACCACTTTACTTTGCTGCCAGACAGTTTTTCTGAAGTGAAGCTATGTTATATTGGCAAAATACTGCTTTTATCCAAACCAACCAAACTTTATAGGCAAAATCTGTAATTTTACCTCAAAGAAGACTGGAGTACATTGCTTAACTTCTGTGCTGGTGTCGCTCTCTGCTTCTCCTAACTGAGGACATACTGACTCCCATCTACTGTAGGTAATACAGTGACTATTGATAAGAACCTCATACATCCCCTACATCAAACAATCCAAACTATCCATTTAACTGTCTTTGTGTATCTACAATAAAACGCCCACTATCCTCAACAACCTGTCCTTCCAATCCACTCCCCCCACCCCGTCCCCCATCCTCTTTGACCTCATCGCCCAGATCTGTGGACACACTGGTATGGTGGGTTAGGGGCCGGCAATATTAATAGCCTCAACCTCATGAATCTTTCAAGCTCAATCATATGAGCTGATGTGAGAGGAGTGGGTCTCAGAGGATGAATTAGTTAATACAGAAGCCCAGCGGGGGTGTTTCTCTTGGCCTCTTTAAACATGAGTTATGCATTAGCTCTTCATATAGTCTTGGGCACATATTGGTTTTATATAACACTGGCCCAAACAGGTGTGTGTAAGAGTGCATGTGTGTGTGTGTGTGTGCGCGCGCGTGTGTGGGAGGCCAGATCTCAGACAGAGAAAAAAGGAAAAGAATAAAGGAGAATATATTTTGTGCACACCCTTGTGAGCATATTTGGCAATTCGAGTATGCAGGTGAGTGAGCGTGTGAGCTTGAATAAGTTTCATTTTATGCATGAGTACAGAGACATTTCTGTATGAATAATTGTATTGGCCTTTGACAGGAAAATACAGAGCAGGAGAGAGAAAGAGACGGAAGCACGGAGCCAGAGAGGGAAGGAGGGGGGAGAGGTTAGAGGTTGCGGGGGAGTGAGAGGAAGTGTGGCAGGAAATGAAATGTGTTATTTGGGAGAAATGCTGGGGGCCTACGGGCCTGTTTTCACCCCAATCTCTGCAGTGTGGTGCAATTTCAATACAGCGCTATACTGTGGGTCTTGCCAAAGAGACGAAGGGTGAGGTGGGGGAAGAGGAGAGGGCAGGGAGATGGACTGAACAGGAGAGATGAAAGAAAAATGAGCAAAAGAGTGATGGAAGGGGGACAAGGGAAATTATAGAGAGAAAAGAAAAGGAGGATTAATAAAAGTGAAGAGAAAATGAGAGGAGGTGGTGGAAGAGTGGCGACAAGGGTGAAGATATGAAGATGTTGGTCAGAGGAATAAATGTTAGGGAAGGAAAAAGTCACATTTGATAAAAAAAAAAAATAAAAGTACAGAGCAGCGATGGAAGAGAGGTGGGAGAGAAAACTCAGATCTAATCACCATGATTGGAAATGAGGCCGAAGTGTGTGGGGAGGTGCGAAATAATTTTTTTTAAAAAGCATCAGGTGCGCTTCCCATCGAGCAGAAAACCAACTTGAGGACATTGCTGTCTGCACAGATAGAGGATGTTGCTATTCAATTTATTTTGCTGAAATTGACCTGGGAGTTCTTCAAACCACCCAGGAATCTGACTCAATGTACTGTAGTTTGTTAGACGGTGATAGGACAGCATAGGTATAACATTGATTCATTCAACCTTTATTTAATCTTGAGGAATCATTGAGGGAATGCCTTCATTTTCAATGATGTCGAGAATACAGTTAACAGAATAAATTCAACAACAAAAATGAGAAAACAACAGAAGACAGTTAAAACAGTTCAAATTCAAAAGTGGGATAGTCTGAAAGGATTTTAAATTGACCAATAAAACGTTTCACAGCATGCCATAAACCCTGAGGTCGGCCATCTTGGAGGTACTGAATGTAAACAATGCATCCGTACTCGCAACTGTTCCTGTTTATTTGCTGTCGTGTTTGTCATGTTCAAGAGAAGAGTTCATATGAATGTCCCCCTCTTGTAGTATTCACAACCTTGTATGTGGAAATTTTCTGAAAGCCACAATGACTTCTCCAGTTGTCATTACGAGTTCACAAATTCCATTTGAAGGCAGCAATTGTTGCTAAAAATCAATTTGGTTGAAGATGGATGATTTAATTGGTTATATGTCTATGACGGATCAGCATTTTGATACGGAATCCTTGAGGATATACTGTAAATCAGTAAGGATCAGTTGATCTCCTACCTTGGTTTTCACAGTACACATCATTGATGAGCTGGTGCTGAGTTTCTTTCACACACCAATAACCTTTTAAGGTCCTCAGCTGTGTGTGGGCTTGGCAAGCAAACAAGGTAGTTTACTATGCTGGACCATTCCAACATAAAGGAGCCAGTTCATACTGATCTTCACAATCTATTAACCTTAGTTTCTCAAAATACTGCTCCCTTTCCTTCTGACTAAGTCCTTCTCTGTAAGTTTTAGCAGCTTCCACACATTTTCCTGAACTTTTCTGAGGTTTAGACATCCTAAAATCGGCTTAAATTGCACAATCAGCGTGTAATTCATTCTGTTGTTTACATCCCAGTACCCCCAACTGACCAAACCGCGACAATAGGTACAAATACTCGATAGGTACAAGTGCATTAAGTTTTAAGTATTTTGTAAAGGACTTTGAACATTAGCTAGTCGCTTGAACGACTTGAATAATGACTGTTGGGCCACTTTAATAAGGAAGTGATATATGATGGTAAATTCATATTAAGGGCTGTATAAATAAATAGAAACTAATGCCTGTCACGTCTTACCATTAGAGTGAGATGCTCATCCAACCTTTTCATACAAGCTGCAATGATGAGTAGAATAACTGTCACCGGTAATAAATCTTAAGATGGAGTTATAAACTCAAACTAGGGGTTTAAGGATGGAGGCTGAGGCATGTCAAAAAATAAAATCATATAAATGAAGACAGCCTCAATTATCCATGTCCTTCTGAACAGAGGAACATCCGTCCAGTTTCTGCACAAATATCTAATTTTCTGCCATAACTTGCTGACAATTGTGAAATTTAAAAGTCACTTTTTTTATTCAGCCAGATACCAAGACCTCAAGACCATAACAATTAGAGTTGGGTGATTGAACGAATATATTGGTCCATCGGTCCATCTGTCACTCAGCTATGCATTTTGATTCAGTGCCACTGCCAGAGGACGAATGTGAAGAAAACGGCCTGTTGGGCCAGAATATTTTGACTCTGACTCTGTCAATTAAGGATTTAGTTCAACCAAACCAGAGCTGGTGACTGTTGGAACAGAGTAAAGACTGATCAAGATGGTTCTGGTGAGTTTTATTTTGCTTCTGTCTGTCAAGTTTGAATTAAATGTGTTTTATGTTGAGTTAACAAGCTCTTGACCCTTCATAAGTCCCGGCCTATAGTTGAGCCAACTTGGTATGCTATGCTCAGATATGCTATGTGCCTTGTTTATGCTGAAAGGAAAACCATATATTGAAGATGTTAAAAACATGTTGCTGGGGAATCTGTAAAAGCAACATTTATTTTATTCATCTTAAGTTAGCTAATGTTAGCAAAACACTAGCTAATTAGCCAACTAATCAACATCAGTTATTAGTAAGCTGGTCCGTAACATTAGCTCACTAGTTAGATAATGTCTTGTGAAAATGAGCTTACTTAAGGTGTGACCCCATAGCCTATGTTGCTTTTACAGAAAAAGGAGAAAGTCGACCAAAGTACCAAGTGTGCTCAGCTTTTATTGGAGCACAGAGTAAAAAGGGGCGGGACTTAGGTGAGGTAAATTAAGACTGGTAAAAGAAAGAATCTTGAATTCAAATATATCAGCGATTGCTATTGCTGGGACGACAGTGGCTACTTGGAAAATTTTAACATATCACCAGACCTCGCTCTCAATACTACAGTATGCCCATTTAGACAAGTAATATGCAAACTATTGTCCACAATGTCTCCGATGCTAGAGAAGAGAAATCTTCAATATGCCCTTTTCACATGTAGTGTGTTATTGTGTGACCACCTGCACTGCAGCTGTTGTCTCTGACTGATTTGCTTGAGGAGTTGAGGAGAAATTAAAATGCTGATAAGGGATGAGAAAGAGGAGACACTGCAGTGAAAGACAGCCGCTGAGGTGTGTCACTCAACTCAGCTACAATACTGTTATCTCCTCCAATTCAACATGCAAACGACAGAAAGACTGGAGAAAAAGGAATGCACACTGGGCCATGAGAAAGATGGATGGAGAGGAGGAGAGACAGGGGTCGAGAGACAGGAAGAGAGAAGAGTGTGATCAGAGTAATTTCCTCCCTTTATGAGGATCACTTACCGTCTTGACCTCACAACACATTCTGCATTTGAAATCCAAAAAGCACACGTCTATCAGCTATTAGCTTTGAGTCTGCTGCAAAAAGCACACTGAATTTATGTGTCTGTCTCTATTTGCCGGTTATTCCTGATGCATATGACTGTCTCCCAGCTTGAAATCATTTACTTGTCTGCTCTCTCTTTTTTCCTCCTGACTGACAGACTACTGATGGGCTGATTGAGGACTTTCTGAAGAACAAACAGCAGTCAACCAGAAATAATTTCCCTAACTCCTGCTCCAGTTAGAATCACAGTGATTTGTTGACCTTGTGTTCAGTGATAGACTGCGACAGGTTAATGCATTTCCTTCACAACAAAACACATCTGAACTAAACAGAAATAGCTGCCGCTGTCAAAAAGAATGAGATTTCATTTTCAGGATGCACAGAGGAAAAAAAAGAGAGACACAATATAAATGTAAAACAAGGATGCATCTTCACCTTTAAAACAAATCACTCAATAGTGGTGAGCTCATCACTCTATTTGTGAGTTCTTGAATCTTAACTAAAAGTAATGCGCTTTGTTTAAAATTTTGTTATATGAGGTTATAAAAGAAAGGTTATAAAGAATGTCTCACTCACGAATAGTGCTTCTGTTTTAGCTTCATTTCATTTTAATTTAACTTTCCATTTGTGCAGAGAGTGGTCGCAATGGACGAATCAGTCACATTTTATGTAGGAAAACAGACAAAACAGACTTACTTATTACTTACAACTTGCACTTGTTTGTTTGTTGACTGCTCAGGTGCCATTAAACTGTGATTCTGAGCACCATTTGCACTTCTTACTAGAGTATATTGATATAAATAGAAAATAAAGTCATCTAAGTTGACTGGTAAATGAACAAACACAATCTGCTGGTGAAGACCATGTAAAATAGTTGAAAGCTCCGGAACCAGTGAGCAAATGTTGAGATTTTTTTTGTCAACCACAGTTCCCAAGGTCAAAAATGAAGTGTCAAGCCACTGTATTTAAAGACAGCAGACATTTAGATGTATCATAGCAGTAACGTACAGTTGTTACTAACAGCTTTAAGGGCTCTGTTTTATTGTTGTAGCAGGACGTCACTGGCAGCGCTCTCAGCTCTTCGGACAAAACTTGGAGCAGACAGAGTCTTTATTTGAAATCCACTTAGAAGATGCTTAATATTTGTTTTATACAGCAAAATCGAACGCCTAATTCTTTTTCACTGTTTACTGCTTTGACAGGTTTAGAGCAAGTTGTTTGGATCATATTTTTGTTTGACAATTACGTGCAATATTTAAAGATTTTTTTTACACTTTGTTGACTTATTGATAGGACAGGTGAAGGTGGACTTGAAAGGAAGGAGAGAGAGCGGACAACGTGCAGGAAAGGGCCACAGGCAGGAATCGAACCTAGGCTGCTGCCATAACCACTCTCTCGTAGTACATGGGGTGCAAGCCCTACCAAGGCACTCCATCCATGTAATATTTAAATATGTATCAGTGCCTCATCTATGTAGGTGTCCCAGTAAGTCATGACAGTGTGACAAGGAGGCAGCATGCACAATATCAGGACCAGCCAATGTTCATTTTATTATTTACACCTGTAATTTTCCTGCTGTGTCATGGCAAAAAAAAAGGGCTTTTATGTTTTAAGTTAGCCACAGAACACTGTTTCTTTAACTGTGCTATACACATGTTTTGCACAAGTTTTAACAAGCTAAGTTTTCAATGTGGAAATGAGAGAAATGAAAGAGAAATACCTAATTGGTTCTGGCTACACACTGTTAGTGCCACTTCCTCATGTTTACATGTTATGTGCTCTTGCATACTGAGCGGGTTGTTTGATCTGAATTATTTTGCTGAATGGACAAAATGTGGTGAATTTTTTTTGGAAGATGCATCACAGATTTTGAGTGATGTGCACGCTTGATTGATCTTTAGCACAGTTAAAGACTCTGCACACCCACACAGTGATACCAATTAGTCCGGCTGATAAGACTTATGCTCAAGTTGAAGCTGGGTGGAGCAATGCTGTGAATTACTACAGCTGATATGAATGGTGAAGTTGTAAATTGTCCCTTCAAGTTCAACAATAATCACAAAATAGTCAATCAAGGAAACTGTTGGGCTGTGAGACATGACCAAGAGTAGATTAACAAATTATTGTTTCACATTATGCTCTATCATTTATTTTGTTATGTTGCAAATCACACTCTTCGCCCTCTACAGCAATATTTTACATTATTTGGATGACACTTTGCATTCTTCCTCACAACACGAATTCGGAGAATAAACACGACACAGAACGGTGTAATTCTGAAATCCGACCAACCAAGACAAAATGAGGAGCTCGTAGCTAAAAGGGGGGCTACTTCTATCGCATGGACATGCTTTGAAAAGTCTGACATGGACTAAAAACGTAAATTTGCAAATTATGCCACAGACTGGTCCCCACAACAGACTCAAACCTCACTAACCTCTTTTACCACCTGCGCAAGAATCCTGTCAAACAGTATGAATAATATCTAACTATTTTATCTGGATATAATCAGTAGAGCAGGATCCCCCCGAGGTGAATTTTTTTTATATCTTTGTTTTGGGCTGTATTTTATTCCCTAATATGTGTGAACAAATGTTCATTCCAGCTGTGGGAAAGGAAAATATAATTCATTATTGTGTCTCAACACATGGCCATCAAACTGACAGGCTGTGTTGTGCCTCATTAATCACTTATTCTCCTGCAGGATCCAGACTTAACCAAATGCTCCTGATGATCAATGGGATACTATAACTTAGAGCTTAGATTTTTAACAAGGCTGTTACACATTATTGTGCATGTGTCTTTACTGACAGCTCAGAATCAATTTAGATTAAGTCAGGAATATAGATGAAGGAAGAGAAGGACTTTCTGAAGACGAGGATCGAGTGGAGCTGGAGTGTTAACACTGAGATGTCCACAGCGTCTTCTTCTTCTTCTTCTTCTCTCCCCTCACCACATAAATATTAACCACAGACCCACAGTAGAAACACAGCCCATCAATAATACAGCTCCCCAAAATGCTTCTTCCCAAATAATTGCAGCTACAAGCCAAGTCTTGGAGACAGCCTCTACGGTGCTGCATCTGTGGTGCCACTGCTTCATTTTGTCTAAATAATCATTTCAGGTGGAGAGCTGAAGCCGTGCAGGGTACTTTGGAATATAACACTCCTGCTGTAACAGGGCTGCAGTGGCTGTTTCAAAACTTCAAAACTTTAAACCAGACAGCCTTTTCTGATGGGAAACCGCTGTTATATAATCCAAATATCGCTCTCTCAAAACCAACCAAACTCTATTAGCAAAATCATTCATTTTACCTCGCAGAACACTGGAGTTACTGGTCTACCACTGTCTTAATCAGGTAGTTTGTTTGTTATGGCCTGACTTCAGTGAATCTGAACTGCTTTTTTGAAACACTGAAGTCACACAACTAACAGATCGAGGCAGCTCCAGACCAGCAACTGGTTTGTTTAAAGAGAACGATATTTGGCTTATATAATGGTGGGTTCCTGTCAGAAAAGGCTGTCCGATGGTAAAGTAAAGCAGCAAAAATATTCTAAATATAGCGAACACATAAAACTGATATTGACTTTTTTAGGTGGCCCTTTTTCAAGTAGCCAAAATACCTTTAGTTTTTGACCCTGTCCACAGCAGTACATTGCTTAGCTTCCGTGCTGATACTCATCTCTGCTTCTCCAAACTTGAGGTGTGTCAATCGGCATCCACTGTAGGTAATAAACTGACTATGACTGAGTACCTCATGCAACCCCACTTCAAATAAGCCCAACTATCCCTTTAAAGGAGATCTTAACTCCTCTGGAAGAGCCATGTGTTAACCTGGTAAAATTGTGGTCAAGCATTTGCTGTTACAGGCAATTAACCCTTTTGCCTTTGGCCCTAATTAATATAAAAATCATCAGATATGCAGCTGTTTAGCAACATAATCAACATCTCAACACTTTGGTAACACTGGGGAAGGCAATTAAACACTCCTGAGAAAAGAAAGCCTAAGGAAAGACATGCAGGCTCAGAAGTATTCCGTAAATAACAAATATTTTATGAATGTGCTTTTCTCCCAACATTCAGGCTGAAAAGTCATCATTTACTCCAGCTGGTTGTAAACAAGCATTAACTTTGGTCTCATTCAATAACAAACCAAATCGACCGCAGCCAATCATTACAAACCGCATGTGTGTGTAATTCATGCAGTTAACATGCATTTGTCACAAATTATTGATCTACTAGCAGATTGCTGATTGATCTCCAATGGTGTTAATGCACAAGCACACCTAAATGTTGCATAATATGTACTTCTGGGTATAAACATTAAAGGTTATTGATAATCAGACCCAGGACAATATGCCTCTCATGACCTCTGACCCCTGATCTATGACCTCTTTCCATGAGTAATGACCCTTAAAGCCTAAGCTCAGTCTGTTGTCTTTGTATGCATGACTATTAAACACCCAGAGCTTGAGAAGTCAGACTAAAGCTGGCTATATAACTGTACCATCCTGGACTGTCCCAAATGAATGATGACCAATATGAAAGAAACGTGGCGATATCTTTGCTCGTGGCTTAAAACGCTCTGTGAGAGAAGTTCAAAGAAGGCAAATCTCACAGTCTTGAGACCAAAGATTACCTGGGATTAAAGTCGAACCATGTCAGAAATGTAGGATAATCATCTCACAGTGTGACTACCACTTTAACTTATATCTACTATCCAACCAATAAGAATGTAATGTGTACTGAAATTTAAGTACCGTTTTTAAGTAACGTTTGGTTCTTGTTATGGGTCTATATTGGTGTTTTTGCACAGAAAATGAAGCATATTTCTACCCCACACAGACACTGAGGACATGCAGAGACTTAGTTCTCTGTTATTTCCCTTCAGCTTCTCTTCTTTTTCCCCTCTCCTCTCTGTACTTCTGAATGTTCACGCACTAGCACTAGCTACATGTCACTTCTAAACTGCAGTCGCTCTATAGTGTCAGACAGTGCAGCCTGTAAAAAAGGCACACTGACTCCCACAGTAAATTTAGAGAACATAGTGAACATAATCCCACTGACTGAAGAAACGAAAAAGTTGCTTGAGTAACATTTAAGTGTAAATAGCCTGCTGGTAGATCTTATTTTGTATTTTTATAACTATTCATAGAATTATGCATGGACATGGTGCAGGGCAGGTGTATAATACATAATATATCAACATTTTACCCAATAACTAAAACCATAGATTAGCAATATGTCCTCATATGCATGGAATTAAAATAAAATAACTCAGATTTAATTGCAAATGTATTTTGTACTCTCTGTGGGTCTCATGATTTTGTCCAGGGTTAATGTCCCTTGTGGACATTATGTTTCTGATCTATTAGGTATTGATTATCGAACTGGTATTGTTTCAGTCTCAAGTATTATTTTCATAACAAGTATTGTGACAGTAAACTTGGTATTGGCATCAAAGTCAACATTTTGGCATTATGACAACACTGGTGTGTGCTGGTGGACAAAGACAGATCATATCAACAGACGCTACGATGCAAAACATATGTTTCTGTATGCTATTTTAGCATACTAAAAAAAAAAAACTTCATGTTACCTCAAGGTGTCTTTACAAAATTGGTGTCCTAAGTTGGCCTCTTTTCCCTCCCTACGACCAGGTCCGCATTCTCCTCCCATACACATAAATACCGTTATTGCAAGGGCTTAATTCTTGGTTGGCTTCATTGTTTACCACTATAGCAGCGCAGATGGATGGCGCACGCCGATGACGTTTTCTCATATACTGACTAGCCTAAGATTCAGGAGGTGTGATGCTGTACAGTCTATATACATCAAACTTGATGAGGTTTATTAGATCTATGTCGTGCAGTGAGGCTGCAATAAACATACACTGCCTGGCCAAAAAAAAAGTCACCACCTGGATTTAACTAAGCAAATAGGTACGAGCCTCCTATTGGATAATTACTGCATGGGCGATTATCTTTCAGCTGGCAACAAGTTATTTAACCCCAACTGGTGCAATGAGTTGCTTCTCATTTCCTAAACAATCATGTCGAAAGACACATCCCGTGGTCGTGGAAAAGATGGTTAGTCTGTTTGAGAAGGGTCAAATCATTGGCATGCATCAAGCAGAGAAAACATCTAAGGAGATTGCAGAAACTACTAAAATTGGGTTAAGAACTGTCAAACGCATTATTAAAACCTGGAAGGATAGTGGTGAACCTGTCTCTTATACACATCTTCATTGCCTGGAATATAGTGTGTGTCGTGGACAAAGACAGATCATATCAACAGACGCTACGATGCAAAACATATGTTTCTGTATGCTATTTTAGCATACTAAAAAAAAAATACTTCATGTTACCTCAAGGTGTCTTTACAAAATTGGTGTCCTAAGTTGGCCTCTTTTCCCTCGCTACGACCAGGTCCGCATTCTCCTCCCATACACATAAATACCGTTATTGCAAGGGCTTAATTCTTGGTTTGCTTCATTGTTTACCACTATAGCAGCGCAGATGGATGGCGCACGCCGATGACGTTTTCTCATATACTGACTAGCCTAAGATTCAGGAGGTGTGATGCTGTACAGTCTATATACATCAAACTTGATGAGGTCTATTAGATCTATGTCGTGCAGTGAGGCTGCAATAAACATATACGACTGCTATAATCTCACAGTCTAAAGATGCCATAACACAAGATTTAACATGTCAAAATGAATTTCGTCTGTGCATCTGTCAAATAACCGTTTCCTTGATTCTTAAAGTGATTCCACCCGGTGGAACTTCTGTATATAATCAAATATTTACTGTGGTTTAACCCGCTTTTCTTTGGCCAGTACCCAGAATCAATGTGCCAGGCTGTGTGCTGTCAACAACAACTTGGTACCAGCTGTGATGTGTTAAAGCTCAACAGAACCCTGCAGGGGTCATGTTGCTGAATTACTTCAAGTCTCATAAAAAGTGAGAAAATTCACTTTGATATTTCCTGCCAAGACCGCACCTACTTCTGCTTTTCTTTATTTTATTTTCCTGTCTTCCCTCATCTGCAGCAGCATGTGTCGTTGCTCCAGCACTTAATTCAGCTGCTCCACCGCTCACTGAGCTCATGGCTCCTCTGTGGCCCATGATGTGTCCTTGCATGTCTCTGTCTCTCTCTCTCTCTCTCTCTCTCTCTCTCTCTCTCTCTCTCTCTCTCTCTCTCTCTCTCTCCCCCCCCCCCCCCCCCCC
>JAJHUR010112489.1:4540-33390 GCA_027495735.1 Lutjanus campechanus | reverse complement strand
CCTCATGATGTTGGATCGCTGACCTGGTGCGACACAACCAGAGCTGATCCATATTCATGCTCCTGCAAGGACATCCAGCTCACCTGCGATTGATTTTTCTAAATAGAATTTGTTCACGATGGAGATTGTACACACCGAGCGCTATGTATCTCAGCTCTCTCTCCCTCTCCCTCTCCCTCTCCCTCTCTCTCTCTCTCTCTCTCTCTCTCTCTCTCTCTCTCACACACACACACACACACGCAAACAGAAGAGCATACATCTTCATTTCTAATGAAGCTTGCATTGAAGTGGATCTGACAGAAGAGAAGAGACGAGTGGAGCAGAATAACTTAAGAGCAGAAGACGGTGAAGACCTTGGGATTCAACGTCAGGAGCCATTAGACAGGACTTTTCACTTAAATGAAAGGACACAATCGCATCTTAAACCCTCTTGTCCTACTATGGTTTTTCCCTTTTTTCCTCAAGAACAGAGGAAACATTTCCACCACAAGCTGAAGATCGTAAACCAAACAGCTTGATGCAAAGACAAACAGTCAATCAGTCTGCAGATTTTGTATTTGCATGTAGATTTCACTGCGCAGAGAGACTGAAAAGATTTAAACAACAAACAGCCTCCTGAAACTTAAAGAAAATCATTTAACAGCTTTAGAGATTGTTGTTTTACTAGCATATACACATGCACATGAATATACAGTACGTATATATGATTTGAGCGTATGTGTGGGGTCTCACCTGGAGGCATCGAAGCTGTCGTAGGAGCCCACAGTATAATGTCTGAAGAGCTTCCGTCTGTCAGCTCGGTCCGCCCGCGAATCTGCCAAAACACAACAGAATGAGATCAATATTCACATCCAATTTGTAATCAATACCAACTGTTTGCTAATCAAACACTGCTGTTAGGGGCATTACTGTGGACAAGAACTGGAGAGTGACAGCCTCTTCAGGACCCAATCCAAGGACATGGCAACATTTGAAGTTTATGTCATGTTAAGGAGTCTTTTAGGGAGAATGATCCCTAAAGGAGACATTATACTTGTTTTTACACAATTTAATATGTGCATGTACGTACAACAAATATCTCCTCGAGCTGAGAGATTCAGTCAGTGATATAACAAAGTCACATGACCTCCACCTTTGCTCCTGACAGGAAAGAATCATAATTCACAGCCTCAAGAGGTCTTTGGGATGCAAACGTTGTTTTAGACATTCACACAAATGACTGACGTTGTCTTTTGTCCAAGTGAAGACAGTGTCAATGTCTCATTCTTGCAGCAAAATCAAATCTAAGGATTTAGGATCTCACTCTAATAATGACAATCAAAGTCAACCGTATTATTATTCAGTTATTCTGTTTATACTTGCAAATGAGCTGATTTCAAAGCTGCACTGAAACAAATTGATTCAACCAACGCATTCATTTGAAGTTGTCTTCCTGGTCACCTGACAAGTGTAAGTCAATTTCTTTCGCTTGCTTACATTTTTATATTTTATTTTTTAAAATATTGAATATTGATGCTTTTTTGCATATTTTTATTATCCACTTTGGTTGTAGATAAGGTTGTCGTAGGCAACTGGACGTGACAGAATTCTTGAAGATGTTTCGAAACGTCCAGCTGCCTACGACAACCTTTTCTACAAACACCAGGATATCTTATCTTAATATTCACTGTCCTTTTAGTCAGCTAGCCGCTAACTTTGTCTTTCTGCTGTTTGTTGCTGGGCAGGTAACATACAGAGGGTTTATCAGAGCTTTTTAGCTGAGAACAGTCTCCTGCTGCTGGGTGATTTGAATGAAAGCCCATTTCCACCAATGTGGTCAAAAAAATGTCTCTATTATAGTCCCAGACGAACGCATACTGTTCATACTTCTTTGTGGGTCTACTTGGCAGATGGGTTCCACACATGCGCAGTAGATCGCCATCTGTAGGTCTGCAGACGAGTCACAGGGTGCGGATGTCCGCACTGAACCTACACGTACGCCCTCCGATGATGAACTTCACATCACACAGACCCGAACAGACACTCGAGCACTTACAGATGCCATAAATTTATTGTGCAGAAAAACCAAAACAATGAGCCTCATGCATGAATGTTTTCATACTCTTCTCTTATATTTGTTCTTAAACACAGCAGTAGGAGGAACATATGAAATGTGGGATTCATGAAATGTGCGCAGACAGCCAAATCTGTATATTGATTAATCACGTCTGATCTGAAAGGGACTGGTTGCACAGCAGACATTTTGACTTGTCACAGCAGGAAAAACACAGGTGGACTTAATAACAGTAACAACGGCTCCGTTCCAGTGAACCTGCATGCACAATAGCAGGACCTCTTAAGTGGAATGTAGCAATCATTAACAAGAGTTCCCTGATATGACATGTAAAATGTCTGCTGTGTAGTTAGTCCATTGGATGCCAGGAAGTTTGCAATTAGCATATGGAAACGAATCCATATAAGGGAAGCAGAGCTAAGTGGTGCATACAAACCACAAAGCAACAAGCCACTGACATCTGACAGGTGATGTTAAACTGAGAAAAAAGAAGAAAAGAAATGAAAAGGAAATGACAGCAAAAAGAAAACTTTTAACAGACACAGGAGCACACTGGAGCTTCATTACAGTGATTCTGAGAGGTTTCTCTGTAATGGAGGTGCAGCAGGTGCAGCCTGGTCTTCAGACCCATCAAGAAACTCTCTCTGGAAGGCCAGGAAACTGACAGTGGTGAGTACCCGCAGATGAGGAGGATTAGATTGTTTCTGATCTAAATTCAGGCTCCAGAACGGCTCACAGGTTTTGTAGAATCTGTCTCGGTAACTCACTCATCTTTAAGTGTAAAGATTTAACATTATTAAATGAATAAATAGTTTTTCTTCTGTGTTTTCATTGAGAAAATTGATTTGGTCTTCATCATTATTAATATTTCACAGCAAAAAACCTGAGTTGGCTTTTGTGCATACTGGCTTACGAATGGTCGAGGGCTCTCTTCATTTTTATTCTTACCTAAGAAGAAACAGGATTTACAAGTACTGACAAATGCCACAGAAGTTCCTAAATTGATCACAATTTAAGATCAAATCTGCGTGTAAAAACGATTCAATGAGCTAAAAGGCGCGAAAACCTCGAGAAGAGTTGTGGAAACCTGCAGTTAATGATTCTCTGAGGATTTGTCTCTATGAACACCTTTCATAAGTCATTTCATCAATGTTGATGTAAAAATATTCATGAGTGCAGCTTTATGACCTTGTACCCTACTTGCTACAATTTGTGTGCAGCTAATTGGTGGCCACTGCCGACAAACTTTTTCTTGATTGCCAGTTCTTTTGTGCAACTATTTCAACAAGTTCTTCCTCAAAATATAAGTGATATTTGAAATCTATACAGAAATTGATATATTTGTAGATCATTTGAGATAGATTTAATAAAACATCTGCAAGACAAGTACTGTGCAAGAAGTATGAATGGCACTGTGTCAATTAGAGGACCCAGTTAAACATTAATCAATATACACTGAGATGAGTATTAAGCAAAGATCCAGAGGGTGGCAATATTGACTAATAAATGGAGAAATAAGAGACCTGATCATTTAACCTACAACTGCAAAAGGTGTTTGTAACATTGTAAATATGCAGAAGGTGAAAACAGAAGCAAAAGACCTCAGATTCCAGCATGTATTTAACAGATGTTGGTGTCATTCAGGTTAATGAGATTCTTAAACCATTCAAAAAATATTCTCTGTTCTCTTTTGGCCGCAGTCCTCCCACCCCATCTGCCCACAGTTTCACTTAAAAAGTCAAATTAAACTATATATTTTCACAGACTAAAGAAAGACGTGTCAGAAAAGATCAGATTTTTATATATAAAGTTGCCTTTTAAACACACAGGACCTGCAGAGAGAAGATCCCTGCTGTCTCAGCCCGTCTCATCTATTTGTCCGATTCAGCAGCGTCTCCTCCCCCCTTTTCTTTCTCTCCCTCTCTTCCCTTCCTTCACAGACTCTCTCACACCAGCTGTCACACTTTCACAGAAACTCCATCTCCTCTGATCCGGCTTAGATCTTGTCATCTTTGCAGGAACATTTTTTTTTCTCCCCCACCGATTCTACGTCCACAGTGTCAGATCGGAGGAGGAGGGAGGAGGGAGGAGGGAGGAGGAGACGATCGACTGGTGGAGATGAAAAATGGGTTACAGCTTTGTTTTTACAGGAAAAAAAGACGGACGGTGTGTGGGGAGGAGAGTTGATGCATGTAAGAAATAAAACATGGAGGATGTATGGCGACAGAGAGAGGGGATAGTATATCCACAACAGAGTCACACTCCATAGCAACTGCTGTCTGACTGCGACCAGCTGGTTTCTATGGTCACAGATCAATAGAGATGGTGCATGCATGGTGTGTGTGTGCTGTGGCCTCCCTGAGCTCCTTACAGCTCTTCATTTTTCCCTCCTTCACTCGTGTCTCACCTGACAACACGAGGGAGAGACGCGAGAACGAGACTTGTATTTGCCAAACAGGACGTTACTGTCCAGCCTCTTTCTGAAACAGTATCCATCATTACCTCCAGTCTAACAGCTGTATTGCACAGCTGTATCAGCTGCCACTTGAAGTGTGATGGATGTTGAGTTTTGTTTTGCTCAGATGACGTGATTTGCCATCATACTGGGAGCCGTTTCTCTGTAATCAATCAACAATCTCTGACCAGTCACAGTACGTCTTAACTGTGTTTGCAGTTGATTTTGACAGATTTTTTTCATTTGTCCTACATTTATTTATGTTCAGACACCCTGGTGGGGCTCTAAGGATGGTAATGTTGGCCTGTCATGCTCTCAGTCCAACCTCAAAGATCTCTAAACTATTTATTTATTTATTTCAATGAACATTTCATGTCCAAAAAAGTTTTCTTGTGAGGGGACAATGGAGCATGAGATGGGACAGAAAATCAGGAGCAGTACTGTGCTCAGTTTACTGTGCCGCTGTGATGAAAGGAGAGCTGAGCCAGAAGGCAAAGCTCTCAATCTTCATCCCTCCTCTCACCTGCAGTCATGAAGGGTGGCTCATGACCAAAAGAACATGGTTGCAGACACAAGCAGCCAAAATGGGTTTTCTCAGTAGGGTGGCTGGCATCTCCCTCAGGGATGTGGTGAGAAGCTCAGTCATCCGTGATGGAAGCAGAGTAGAACTGCTGCTCCTTTGCGTAGAAAGGTGCCAGTTGAGGTGGTCTGGGCATCTTGTGGGGATGCCACCTGGTCGCCTCCCCAGGGAGGTGTTCCAGGCACATCCAGCTGGGAGGAGGCCATGGGGCAGACCGAGAACTCAGGTCCTTCCACTATTTTTTATAATTTCCATCAATAATCCATCAGTTACATTAATCCACTCCACACTGCATCACCACAGTTACACCTCTGTGTCCGTCCTCTTCATACCTAATTAACATCGCTTGTGTATTTATGTTATGATTTCCAAACTTTTGTTCAAATTTAATGATAATTTGTCAAACCACACATTTCTGATGTGACCACCTCCAAAAGCTGCTGTAAATTCTCTCCAGACCAGAAGATATTTGTATCATCTGCAAATAAAACAAATTTCAATTTTGGATGAATTTCCCCTGACATCTGAATCCCTCAAATTTAGCATTTATCTCGTGTGTAGCCTCGAGGAGCTGCGAGCTCAGCTGTAGGTCTGAAGATTGTCGGTCATCCAGGTCATGATATTCAAGAAGGCAGCTGGACTTTGCTTGAGGTTCTCGAAGACGTTTCACCTCATCATTCTTGAGGCTTCTTCAGCTCAAACTGACTAATGATGCCGTTCCAGGCATTTAACCTCTTGTGGGGTCATTAACACCATCAGAATCGTTGAGGTAATGTTAATGATGTTAATGTTAATGACCCCAGAAGAGGTTAAATGCCTGGAACTCCCCAATGGTCAGTTAGAACACCTTCAAGAACCTAAATCAGGTCCAGTCGCCCTCACTGACCACATGTTTTACTTTTAATTGTCTCATACCATTTTTAATGTTTCGCTCTGTAAAAGGCCACAGCTGGATCAGCACACAGACCAAATGGGCCCCAGGTGCTCAGGTGTAACCTGCAGTGTGCAGGCTGGGTAAATGGAGGTGATGGAGTACGTACACAGTGCAGAGAGCAGAAGAACAGGAGGCACTATTTTACTACAACTGCATCATTTTCCCAGGTAACACATATGTGTAAATAAAATATGAGAGATTTTTATTAAACTCCATACATCCACAAGTAGGTAGTAAAAATGTGATGCATTCTGCAACATTTTTAGGTCTTTTTTTTTTTGACCAGCAGGGACCAAAATGTTTTTTCTGTCATACCTTTGACCCTCCTGGTGGAAAGGGTAGTTTCCCATTTTCCCAACATCACTGTGGACTGGCAGTTTTGGACTGTTCTTGGGAGTGAGGGCTTGGGGGCCTCTGGGGGGTGTCAGGGGGGCATAAGCAAAATGTTGAACCATTTAAAGACCCCGTCCAGTGAAAAACACGTGTTTAACCTTGTTAACGTGTCTGTCAGATGTTTTTCATGTGTTAGAAGACATATCAGGAGTGAAATAAGCAGTAAAGACCATGTCTGAGCATTTATTGCTTTAAAACTGCAGTGAGAAAATGCAGTCTGAAGAAAAAAAACAGATTCAGTCAGGCTGGGTATGTGATGTCATAAACCTAAGGAACCAATCCCGTTAATCAGTGGGTTGGTGGGATTAGCTACAGTAGCAAAGCAGAGGAGAAGCCAGGTGCAGCTACTTGGGGGTAGGGGTGAGGTTTACGCAGTGAGGGATGTGTGGAGAGGGTGGAGACTATTTACACATTCATGAATCCTTGAATACTAAATAAATCAAAATTTCGCGAGGTGAATTATTATAAAATAAGTTATTATGATGTATAGCATATTGAAATTTTATTTGACGTGTCCGTCTTCCTCCTGATTGTTTGCCAGTTATAACATCATTCATCCCATCATAAACTCTCATTGCTCACAGAAGTAGACACGTTTTTAAACAGGGAAAAAACCGACAGCCCATCTGACAAAAGCTCAGCTGCAAAGTATGGGTTTACTGCACGTACTGTAAGAATGGCTGTGGAACACCAAATTTAGGTTCTCAACCTTGAGACCCTCTAAAATTAGTGTTTAAAATGTCTGAACTTCAGTGTCACTTGAAACAAAAGTCCCCTACAGAGACTGCCTTGGTTTTCAAAGACGTCTCACAATTGAGGGTCTCCAGCTTTTAGACCTGGAAAAGTTTGGGAACCCCTGCTGAACATGAATCCACTGAGTTTCTTTTTGTTACTTTGTGTAATGGTACCGGGTGTGTTTGTGTGTTTGTTGTAAAAAAAAAAAACACAAAACAAAACAAAACAAAACAAAACATCAGAATAAAATCATTTTAAAAAGCCATTATAGAATTTGTGAGTGCAGTAAAAAGAGATAACGTATTACCTCACAACAGTGGACTTTTCAAACAGTCGTGTTATTTCAGCACGTTGAAAATGGCTCTATATCATCTTTTAGAGTCCCATCAGATCAGCAGCAGCATCCAATTACTAAAATAATTACCCGCCCGGAGGCCAGCTGAGGCCTTTTGATGCTCGGTAAATACAGCCTGCATGGTGTGATTTAACAAACACGGTGCATCACAAAAACAAAAAAAACAACCTACAATACTGATGACATTTATGAGCTGATGTTCCTGCTATTGTGCCCTTTGTGCCAGACGTGAAGGTGATGGTCACATGTTTTGGGGGGATTCACAGATGAGAATACGAATACAACCATCCTCTGTAAAATGTAAATATCATAAACACTGTCAGTAAACAATGAGAAGGTAAAGTGTATCTCTTTCCTTTGTGTGTGTTGTACATTAGTATGTAAGATGCTCCAGGGTGATGAGTTAATTAAGGAACAGATAGATCCGTTTGTTTCTGCATCTCTCCTGTTTCCGGATGGTTAGAAGCATCATTTATCTTAATTCACAGTCTAAACATGTGCAGAAGGCGAGATAACCTCCACCAACTGACACCGTTTACATGATCTAATAAAAGAACAATGTGTTGAAAAATGATCTGTCTGCAGATATCACAACGATGCATCATTTATGGGACCATATAACAAGTGACATGTGACTTGTTTTTAACAGGCATTTCTCTAAAATCAGGTTAATTAGTCAGTGTTGTTTTTAATTATACAAACAGCTGTGCACAGATGTACAGTACATTCATTTGTGCACAGAGGGCTGCAGCTACCACTGAGGACTCATGTGCTCTGTTTTTGTTCGTGTGAATTTTAAAAACCTGCAGTCAGTTTACATGGTATTTTATGAGCTTCTCCAAGTCTTTTTAGACTCATGTTAAAATATCCACTTTTAGGCCAACAGAATAATGAATAAATGGCTTCAGCATGAATTTTATCCCTGACAGTGTGCAGAAGGCATTGAAACAGCATTTACACACTGATGTTACAATTCAATATGAGTATAACTTAACTGAAAAATTCTGTAAAGTCTAAATAATTAAAAAAGACCTTGTTTTTTGATCTGAGGGTGCATGTAGCGGGCCAAGAAAGAAAAAGAGGATGATCACTGAAGTATCTGCTGAGCTTCCATCAGCAGTGAACACTGGTGGTGTTTTGATGACGTATGATGTACAGTAAACAGTTTTAAACTCACTAGAAATGTTTTTCATGATGTGCCCTGTCACTGTGGTGTGACGGTCATGAACTTGATTTTCTGAAAACATCGGATGGTGATAAGTGACTTAGTTTCTGCAGGCAGAACCTGCTTCTAGTTACTGTAACAATACTCATGGCTCTTTTTAAAGGGGGCACCACACATCAGAGTCTGTTCACGGGTGCTGGGGAGGAAAAAAGTTGTATAAAGCATTTAGTGTCTCCAGAGAGAGCTGCTGCTAAATGCTGATACTTGAGTCAGCATTGTTTGGGGCTGAAGACTACAAATCTGAAAGAAACATCTGCTGGTGTGGAGTTAGATAAGAAGTGAGCTGAGCAGACCTCTGTAGCTGATCCTCATCTCTGCTGCAGGCTGGAGGCTCCAGGCTACATTAGCTGCTACAAGCATTACACACCTGAATCTCCGACCAAGCTGTCAATGGTCGAGTTGCACTGTGGGTAATGGAGGCACCAGGTTTTATCAAGGAAGCAAAATGAATAAAATAAAACAAAACAAAAAAGACATCTCTGGTGCTGCTGTGTTGAATTTGTCCATCATGAGTCCAACAGTGTTGTACTAGCTACAGATGACATGGACGTCTGGAGGGACATCATGACAGGGTGCCTGAAGGGTTATCGGGGTCGATCATATGGCCTCCCTCACTAACCTGTGTGCCAGACTGCCTGCAAGACTGAAAGCTGATTTGAAGCATACGGCTACACAACACAGACGCCTGCACATCTGAGTACAATCAGACAGTGAAGATATGTAAGACTAAGATGAGGATCTGCAACCTGCAGCTCTGGAGCCACATGTAGCTCTTTAGCTTCTCTCCAGTGGCTCCCTATGACTTGTGCACAAAATTATATGGAAATTAATAACATTTTTTTTTTAAACATTTTAATTTTCATTTATCATTGTTGTAGGTCTGTGAAAAAGTTCAGACAACTCAAAATTTCAAAGCAAGGTAATAGATTATTGAGTTTTGAGCCGAGTGCCAAGTTGTTTGTTTTGAGTTTGAAAAGGTTTTTTATCATCGAATAATTCAGTTTCCTTCTTTAGATAAACTTAAAGCTTTGAGTTTTAGAAACCCACAAAAATTGTATTTAAAAAATTAATGAGAATGTGAAGGATGTGAAAATACAGTTATTGTGGGTTTCTAAAAGTCAAAGATTTATCCAAAGAAAAAAGTCAATGATTTCAACTAAAGATTATTGGTCAACAAAACTTTTGAAAGTTTATTTCAAAGCACAAGAGTTTAACCTCAAAACTCAAAAATCTATCAAAGCACGTTGCCTTGAAATGCTGTGTCATCTCAACCACTTTATTTTACAATGTAAAGTGAATTTTAAAAAAATATATTTTGTCAACTAAAATCCTTCGTCTGTGGCTCGGTGCCTTTTCTTCTCAATTTTTTGGCCCAAAATGGCTCTTTTGGTCGTAAAGGTTGCAGACTTCTGGACTAAGAGGTTGGAAAAAGACATTTCCAGGCTCATCTGAAGCCGCAGGTACACGCTGTGGGCCAACTTTTGTTCCAGACAGTGGCTGGACACTTTGAAAGAAATATGATCATTATGAGGGAGGCGTTCAACAAAGCTTGTACTAAAAAGATTTGCGGGTTTTTATGGAGCTTAAAATCCACTTTTTCATGCATTATTAATAGGAGTGTAATGCTGAATCGGTGGAGCGCTCCTTCAACAAAAGAATGAGCCTCCTGCTGCTGTCAGGTGGCCTCAGTCTGTCATTGATCATAATTTGTGAATCAGGCTGACAAACATTTATGTTCTTCAACAATAATTTCCACATAATTTCAAGCTGCCATGTCTTGAAACACTGAGGAGATTTGATTGATCTTTCTATCATCAATTGCATAAAAATACTGAGATGGAAACCAACAGCTGCAGTCAGGCTGCATGTGACCTCAGCGAAGGTTCACTCTGAAAAGCATTCAAATAAATCTGCAGTGTGAGGCTGCAGCCCCCTGACACAACTATACCTGATTAACCACTGAGCTGTGTGTGTGTGTGTGTGTGTGTGTGTGTGTGTGTGTGTGTGTGTGTGTGTGTGTGTGTGTGTGCCATACATAGCTCCTCAAGTGCTCTCAAGGGTCCCAACTTGAACCCTAACAAAGCAGGTGTAAGCAGGGTTTAATCCTGCTGCATCTATTGAATTAGTGGGATTAGAAGCTAAAGGTGTTTAAGTTTAATCAGCGTGTGTGTGTGTGTGTGTGTGTGTGTGTGTGTGTGTGTGTGTGTGTGTGTGTATCTGTGGGGGGGCTGGTGGGATTTAAAGGTAAGACGCAAAAATACATTAGCACATAGTTTGCACATTTCACATATGAAAGAGGGCGAAGATACAGTAACTACTGTTCTGATCATCTCAACCTTGCCTGTAGATGTCAGATATTTCAGACTGTAAAGGTCTTTTCTGTTGCCTTTTGTGCAAAGTAAAACTAAATTACGGTAGATAATACAATGACTATGACTACGTACCTCACACAACCACCCTTCAAAAAATCAAAACTATCCCTTTAATGCAAAGCCATCTTGTCATCTAATATTGGTAAGAAAACCAATATTAGCATATTTTCACAATGTGAAACTGCTCCTTTAAAGGTGAACATGTGATATATAGACAGCTGAATGATGGATGGATAAAAGCTTGTACTTTGACTCAGACTAACTTCAACCTTCTACATCCACCGCTCACATGGTAATCATAATTTTGGCAAAAATGTATTTCTCAGTTGCCCGTTTTTCTCCAATCAGCCACAACTGTTCACAGACTCCATTCAGGCCGTTCACCGCCCGTTTAATTGCAGCACACACACACACACGCATGGCCCCTGGCCTTGGCCGGGGCCGCCTTTGAATGGGTCTCTGCGAGCCACCATACTGTGCTCCCATTTTCTGACAGGCTTTCTTCGCAGGCAGACCTGGGGGCAATTTGGATGTGGCACAGTGTGAGCAGAACTCCCCGTGCCAATGGCCCTGGGTTAGGCTTTAAAATAAGCCACCCAGAAGAAGGCAAACAGCGAGAGGGAGAGGAGAACAAGTTGCTCCCCATCTGCCTCCATCATCACTGACACACTCCTCAGAGCAGGGAAGACTAAGAGAGAGCAGGCGGGTGGGTGTGGGGAGTCGACTCCAGCAACACTGAGCTTTGTGATAATGTCAATAATTAAACACTGTCAGAGAACAGAATACCAGAGTATGAAAAAGATGGTGGAACACAACAGTCTTCTGCTAACATATTTGGGGACAACGGCCTGCACTCCTCTAGAGACGTCTCTATCCACTTTAATTTACAAAGTTACACTTTTTGAGGACAGACATGAAGACTTCAATCAATGAGCAACTTATCGCTCAAAGTTTTGCACAAGATTCGGGGAACGAGACAAATCGTCTCCAAATAATATCGCTAGAATGTAGAGAAAACTTATCTCCCACTGCCAGTAGACTCGTTCTGGTGGCAGAGGGGCCAAAAGTTCACATGTTCTGTACTCAAGCAGAAGTACAGATACTTGTGTAGAAAAAGACTACACAGTCTTCCCGAAGTATAAAAGTAAAAAGTCATCCTCTGTGGGCACCTCGTTACATCTTTTTTGTCTTGGTATGTTGTTTTTGTCTTGTTACATCTCTAAGTAGCTTTTAGTGTTGAGTCTTTTTCGTCTTGCATCTATTAAACTGATTTTCGCCTTGTTACATATTTTATGTTGTTATTCATCATGTTGCATCTTTTTTGTCTTGTGTCTTTTACATCATTTTTTGTCTAGTTGCATCTTTTTCATCATGTTAGGTGATTTTCAGTCTTGTTATGACTTTTTGGTCTTGTTACATCTTTTACATCATTTTTTAAACCTTGCTACATCTTTTTTGGTGCGTTGTTGGTATGTTGTTTTTGTCCTGTTAGTGTGACATCTTGTTATGTGTCTTTTGTCTTGTTTGTTTTTCGTCTTGTTTCGTTGTATTACATCTTTTTTGTCTTATTTTGGCTTTTATGTCGTTTTATATCTTGTTGCATCTTTTTCTTCAGTTTTATACTTACAACTTTTTTCGTTTTGCTGTGTTGTGTCATGCCTTTTTCATCTTGTTATGTCTTGTTTGTCGTTTTTCAAATCGTTCTGTCTTTTATGTCTCATCTGTTGTGCTTGATACGCACTGATGGAGAAGGAATCATCTTTTCTATGTGTTACTGTTCCATCCATTTAGACTGATATCGGTCTTGATGTTGGAAAGGTGGCACGCAATAACAGAGAATAAAAATAATCAATAATTCCCCTCAAATGCATTATAACAAAAGTAATGAATTGCAAGGACATGAAGAAGGATGGAGACCCATGGTCAGGGTGTTCTATCGAGAACCTTCTTGTATTCCAAGAACATGGTGAGGGGTTCTACAGAGAACCCTTTTATATTAGGGTACAAAGGACCCTTGACAAACCTTTGATAAAAAAGTTCCTCAAGGATTCAAAGAAGAAACATTCCTCTAAGAATACTTGGGGGATTTTTTTTGGATGAAAAGGGTTCTTAATAAAAGGTTTAGTCTTACAAAGAACTACTGACAAACCCTTTCCTCAAAAAAAAAAAAAAAAAGGTTCTTCAGAAGCCACTGGTTCTGAGTAGAACCTCAGCCTTTCAGGAAGAATCCTTCTGTAACCCTTATTTCTAAGAGTGTATGTATGTACATTATGCATGTCTAGTTGTATGTTGGCATGTATATGCATTTGCATTTTAATAGTGACTTGTCAGCTTTTTGTGTGTCTGTTATTTCATTGTTGGTTGGTACTGACCAGTCCTGATAAATAATATAGTTTTATTACTTTTACTCACTGCTGTGTTTCTGATTGTATGTCTGCATCTCTTTGATTCAAATTCAAATACAAATTTGTTCACTAAAAAAAAGGAGGAACAGGGAAGAACAAAGAAGAGAGCAGGACAGACAGAAGGAAGACAGAAGACAGGCCTTTTCTAAAACCTTCACAGACGCACTGACAGCACTCACAGACGTTTGCTTACAGCAAGAGGAGGGACTGCAAGGACAAGGAGAAATGTGCTGTTTATGGGGGACGGAGCATGGCGTGATATGTTCATTAGCCTGCACCCAGAGGACATCAGAGCACAGCTGAGTTAGCAGACCAATGTAGCGCTTAGCTTTGTGCACCACAGCCTGGGGAGACGGAAAGAGACTGGGAGACGAGCAGACAGAGGAGCGGAGACACATGCAGCTCATGGACGGGAGAAAAAGCAGCCACGTGCTGTCACGCTGCCTCCGATTCTGTTCTTTGTGTCCCCGCACTCGCCACCAAACTGGGTGACGGCAGACAGCGCATGTCCTACATAAGTCAACATCCCACCTCCAACCACCACACAGCCCCGAGTGGTTAGACTTACAGCTCCTCTCGTCGGCAGTCTTGGCTGGGATCTCCTCCACGCAGTCGGCTGGAAACCAGCCCACCTGGCCGCGGGCGCTGCCCTCCCAGAAACCCCCCTCTCCGATGCTCAGAACTGGACCGAGGTGACACAGAGAGGAGAGGAGGAAGGGGAGTTGGGAAAGAGGTGAGAAGAGAGTGAAAAATGACATCAGTTTCAGAGCACAAAGTGAAAGAATAGAACAGCTCGTCCCCTGAGATCATTTAAAACACTTTAAATGCCACATTTGAATAGAAAGTAGTACAATAATAAAGCAAAGGTTTCTGCTTTTACAAAATCTCCGACAATATATGAAGCTTGAACAACCAGAATAGTAGGTAAAGGATATTATAAACATGACAAGCTATTACAGTAAGTAATATTATACAGTATTCAGTATACAGTAATATTCATCATGGAGCTGATAAATAGGATCCATTTTAAACAAAATGAAAACTCTTGTTAGAGGTTCTGATTAAATATCATTAATTAACAGTTTGAACTGCAGGAGGTCTCAGCTGAAGCCTGCAACGTTGACAAGCTCACAGTCTCAAAAACTTGTTCTTCGTGAGAAATCCTAAATTAGTTTGTTTGCAGGTAAAGATCGGCTTTAAAAGCTGATTCATTTTAACAAAGATTCTGTTTGCATTATCCCACCAAAACCCAAGAAAAGCAATTTCCACATGTAAGAATGATGAAACCTTTCCACAGAATTTACAGCTAGGGAGGGAGAATTAAAGAATTTTGAATGGTTACCGTAAAAGGTTACTGTCTATATGTATCAATTCATTTCTTTAGTAATATTTTGTTTTTGTTTTGTTATTTCTTTGAAAAAATATTGTCCTCTGAGGGGAAAATCAACTTTTTTCAGATCAGTCTATATAATGACTAAATGGTGTGCAATATTCCTGTTTTTTGAAGATCATTTACATCAGTTTCATTCAGTTTACATCACTGAGGACATTTTAAACAACAGCAGAGAGCAAACTGCACACGGACACACACTGAGGAGATGAAGAAAAAGAGACAGCGACAGAGCTTCATCATGTCTTACAATAATGCAGCGCCGGGACAGACGGTTCATGGAGACAAGCGTCTGTTTGTTACTGAGACAGATATTTTAGTCTGCAGTGTATAAACCACAGAAACATCACGATTTATCATCAAAAAAGTTTTTATATCAGTCAACGTCCCCTCTTCGTCCTCTCCTGCCTTTCTCTGCTTCCTTGCAATTATGGTTAATCAGCATGAATGAATTAAGTATTTAAAATAATCACACACCACAGAAGTATACAGTAACATTATGATTCATGACCATAAAAAAAGTTTTTATATCAAAATCGGCACACTCTGTCCCTCCACCTCTTTTGCTCTGGGTCGGCTTTTTTTTTTCTTATACCTGGTTTCAGGTGGAGTTGCAGCTCCATCTGCACTCGCTCCTCATGTCCACACCTTTTTTAAAATTCCATTTCACTCTCCTCAAACACAAACTGCAGCTGCAGAAAAAAGTTCTGGTCTTCATTTGATGCTCCAAAATCAAAACACATTCAGAGTGGGAGCATCAAGGCAGTTTGATGCTTTCAGTGCGTCTTCTGCCATTTGGAACAACGGGTGTACTTGAAAATGTGAGCATCAGACACCTTTAGTGTGTTTCGCCCTTTAAGGTCCAGTGTGTGAGATTTACGAGGATTTATTAGTGGAATATGACAGAAATAGGATATATTATTCTTAAGCATGTTTTCATTAGTGTATAAACACCTGAAAATAAGAATCGTGTTTTTGCCACCTTAGTTCAGGGATTTTCAAAGTCCGAGACTGTGGGCCTCCCATCAGACAAAACTTGGACAAAGGTGTCCCCCGTACTTTACTTGCTTAGCTTCGGTCAAATCCCGGATTGAGTAAATATGGCCTAATATTGCTGTTTGACACAACACCAAATACATAAAAATGGTTTGTCCAAAAGCATGTATTAGTCTCTGACTCTGGGAAAAACTGTAAAATTCCCCCAAACCACTGAATCTCTGAGTATGTCAGAATGGACTAACTAAACACTGGTTCTAGAGAGGGCCGCCTCTCATGTTGTTTGCAAGTTTTGTCTCAACCGCAGGTTCTTCTACATGCTTGGAAGGTGAGGCTGATTTGAGCTGGTTTCACACTGCAAGCTCACGACTAGACGTGGCTCAATCACTGGTCCTTGAAGTAGCTATAAATGACATTATTGCACACTGACAGCATCATATTCATTCTGCATCTTCTTATTTCAGTTCTTCATTCAAGCTTCTGTGTATGATGTTTACTCTGATTAAAATTTAAACCCAAGACTCCATCAGTTTTCAGCCGGTGTATTTCCTGACCTAAGTTGACTCCCGTCGACAGACCTGCAGTGTAACTCTTAATGTCTGCGGATGAGGAGGATGTTGTTCCTCTGCATCTGTATTTACAGCCTGTAGAGTCGAGGGAGTCATTTTCATCAGATATGTTAATGAGCTGTTTGATTTCCAGTTTCTCATTTTCAAACACAGTCATTAAATGAAGGCAGCAACCAATCAGAGCCCTTTTACTTTTTGATTTTGGTATTCATCATTCATACTCCAAGAGAAGGAAACTTGAGGTTAATGCTGGAAAGCAGTTATTCAAGTAGGTTATTCAAGTATTACAAGATACCCTGCAGATTCATGTTATTAATGCAAAGTAAAGTCAACAAACAGAATATAAAGTAGTATTAGTAGAAGTTAAACTATAAAAAGTACAGTGGACCAACTATATGAAGTAGTTAAAATTGTACCCCATCTTTAGCAGATGCCTACACATGAATACATCAGTAATCATAATTAAATATAGTTCTGAAACTGTCCATTCTACATAATAAAATATTTTAGTTTCGGATCTTTACATTTATTTTGATGCTAATACTTATACTTTAGTACTTTAGTACTTTATACTAGTACTTTGCTTGCAACAAAGTATTTCTGACCTGTAGTATTACTTTTACTTAAAGATCTGAAAGATGTGAGCACTCCTTCCACTACTGGTTGGGGTGCAGGGTCACACATTATGGTCGGCCTGCTGACTTACTGAACAACACTGTCCGTCCTGGAGGTCAGGACTTACACTGTGGACCCTCTCAGTGATTTAAAAAAGAAAAAGACAACAACAAATAAACCAAACCAACAAAAACCAACTCAGGTTCTCCTCTGACAGTCTCACCTTTGACCCTGTCGCCCTTGTAGAGGTTGATCTCTCCCTCTGCCTGAACCGTGTAAGGACGAACCACCACAAAATGTCTCCCAGGAACCGCACTGTACAGCTTCCTCCTGGGGCCTACTGCCTCGCTGTGACTGCTGGGACTGAAAGACAGGAGAAAACACGGGTCAAGTTATTTGAACTATGTACATTTTTTTTTGACATATGCTGATTTTTATGAATAGAGTGCAATAGAAATATTTATACAGTGCTTACACTGGCATTTTGCTCATGGTGATGTCATTTCCTAGATCATCTTAAACTGCTTCACATCCCTAAAATCTTCACAACCTGAGCTAAAAGGCTGCGAGTCAATAAACCATAAAGACATAATGGAAGTTTTTAAACTGTTTAATAATTTGTGAAACTTACAAAGATCTGGCATGTCTGAAAAATGCATGAAAGGAACATTCTGAGCTTCCCCAAATTAGCATTAACAACAGGGGCTGTCACTTAGTTCGACTCCCACATACACACACCAGCGTGCACGCACACACACACACACACAGATACACACAAACCAATTATGCAGAGGAGATATTCAGGGGCCAGCAGGCACGTGTCTTGCAGTAGTAAGTGGGGCAGAATGTGGGCAGGCTGTGACCCACAGAGCTGCAGTGGCTTCTGGGTAGGAGATACGACACTCGAAAGACCACACGGGGAGCGACCCGGGATTTGGCTTAGTCTTAGAAAAGTAAAACAAAATGATGACGCAAAAGATATTCTAGAGGAGGATCAGTGTGAAATATGAACCATCAGGTCCTCCAGAGACACTTGGACTCTTGTTAAATCTGAACAGATCCAGGCTGCGTTTGTTCAGATGTAAAAACACAAGTGATTTCCATCACTCGCTCATCCTTCATCCATTCAGCAACTGTATTTATTTATTTAAAAAGTGATTTTACAAAAGCTCCTCCCATATCTCTCAGTCCTGCCACCTTGGGATATCCGTCCACAACGTGGATTGGACATGAATTACTATATTTTTTGATGTTTTAATTAATCTTATTTGTTTGTCTCACTGCTAATTTATGTGCCTTTACCGATAACATAGTTAATTCTACCTTGTTTTAGCCATGTATTCCTCCTTAATTGCTACCACCAAGTTTTCTTGATGATTTTAGTTGTGTCTTTACCTCGACACCATTGTGAATTGGGGTTTTTCCTCAATGTATTTTCTGAGGATTTAAAGGTAGAGTCAGCAGGATTTGTCTGAGCTGTTCCTAAATGCATCAGGACGTCAAATACCAAGGTTTTGGGATGGTGAAATGAGGAAATACTGTACAAGCAGAGGGTTGCAGAGTCTCTGCAGAAACAGACACCGCCACACACTTCTTATGTTTCTATGAGTCTATACATGGTTTTCTTTAGGAAAATGTTGCAGATTACACCTTTAAATAAATAAATGATGATCCTTGGAGCTGAGATGTGTCCACAGAGAGGAGGACAGTGGTGCTGGTTAATGTTCCTGACATGGTAATGTAGCACCACTTAGTGGTCAACTTCCAGAACAACACTTACTACAACAGACGGAGGGATAGACTGAGAAGACCAGAGTCACCACAGAGCAGAAGTCTGAAGTTTGTATTCTGACTGAAAACTTAAGCACATCTTACAGTGAATATGTCATTGAAGGTACGTTAGTCTGTCTAATAATCATGTTTTTAAATAAAGAAATCAGCAGCAGTTTTAGCTAGATTGATACGTATTGATAATACATGTCAGAAAATGCTGTTTTCAGCCTCACAAATATGGAGAATTCCTGTTTTTCTCTGATTATTATCATATTATTTAATGAATATTTTGTATTGTTTGTGTTTTCATCTGAACAAAATAAGAAATTCAAAGGCATCACCTTGGACTTCAAAAAACTGGGATGGACATTCTTCACTATTTTCTGACATTTTACAGACATTGCAGCCTTCGATTAACCGTAATCATTATTTGATAATCAGTAATAAATAAAGGTATTTACAAATATTTGTACAGGGGCAAATAAAAATTGACTTCAGGCAAGTACATTTTTGACCCACTTGCCAAACGACACAAGAGGAAAAAACACATTAACATGGTGCTGAATATAACTGCATGATAGAAATGAAATATTTATCTACACATACCTACACACGTGACAGTTACCGGTGTGTTTGGTTGAGTGATGCTCTGGCAGAGGGGACAAAACTCCTGCCATAACGTGGCTTTTTCCAGGCCAGAGATCTGTATTTATGCCCAGTTGGAAGCAGAGTGAAGATGAAGAATGGGGTTGAGGAGGTGCCTGGGGTCATGTGCCATGGTGTGTGTCTCTGAATTCTTAAATGACTCAGAAATATCAAACTAAATGGCTGCACACACATGAAATATTTCTTCAGATCTTCATGTCAGATATATGACGTGGAGCCACAGGGACAGCATTTGAGATCAGGTTGAAAATCTGCCTTTAATATGATCTTAAATTATATAAAAAGTTTTCACACATGTTCTTTTGACGTCGAGGACATGGACACGGTTTGAGTGATGCAGAGAGACAGAAGGAGTGAAGAAGAGTCAGAGATAAAAACCACAGTGCAGGAAAAATGAGGAGATTAAAGAGAAAGGAGGAAATGGAGAGCGAGAGCGAAGGATTGAGAGAGAGGAAGGAAATGGTTTTTTCAGTAAGTGGGTCACCTTGTCCTGCAGACTGCGCTCCTCCTCAAACCTTCACGGGCCTTTAGAGAGCTAACCCCATTCAATACCTAGTGAGACTGCTCACACGTTTTCCGAGGGAAAACCACGGACAAAACTGCAACTGTGCACTCTGAGTAATACTCTGTGTACCACCGTGACGCACAGTACTGTAGTATTCCAACACAGTCATTTACTCTGTGTACAACACTGTAGTATCCTAACACACAGCTGCTTAAAACCTTCTGGTGTTGCTCTGTTTGATGGCTGACATGTCGGTCAGGGTGGGCTCCGTTCCAATTCTAAATATTTTAAGTACACGTTGGGTGTATTTTTGATTCTTTTCATCACGTCAGCAACATTTTCATTTATTTCATTTAGTAAAGTATGAAGGTATTAAGGGGTTTGAACTTTTTGTTGACACTTTCTATGAAGGTAATGTCTATAATACATTATAAGCACAGTCATAAGACATTAAAATACACAGAAGATTTATTTATCGTTTTACAATACAAGGCTGTATAATAAAATTAAGTTGTGGTTCCCTTTTTGCTGTTAAATACAACATAACAATATTATAATACATGTATGAGGGTTTATAAAACTCTGGAAATGTATATAATCACACACGACAACTTATAACAAGATTTATAAGTTGTTGTTGATGTATTATAAATTCAGCGTTCATAAGGCTTTATAGCTTTATGCAAAAGTGACAACAGTGTTTGACAAAAGAATCTGAGTTCTGGGACACGCAGCATGTTATAACTATCATAACTTTAGCCAGTTATAGAGACACATACGTAACGTGTCATAACAGATTAACAACATGTATATTAAAGTGGCGCTCGCTTGCATTAAGTTGGGGGAATCAAAACAAATTTGACGCAGAAGAGGCAAAGAGATCCTGAGTTTTAGTCCCTTGTATGTGTCAAGATAATAAAAACACAACTGTATATCATGATGCAACCTAATAGTGTCAGTCTGCCCTCATCTTTCAAACTTCAAGCTGCAGGTTGGTTGTGTCTAGATGGTAACACTTGATAACCACATAACATTATCTTTTCTTAACCTTAACCAAGAGATTTGCTCTGAGACCAGCTCAGATCTTATCCACAGCGCTGTCACAATAAACATAATCAGTTTTAAACAAGATTCACAATGAAGAAACAATGCGTAATAATCTGACAAGAGTTTCATAAATCTTGGGTAACTGTATAGACCAGGACTGTACAGCCATCTGTGGCATCCATAGTTAGAATCAGGACATTTAAGACTGGCCACCTGCAAAATTTAGAGGAAACAGCACCAAGCCGGAGACGAAGGCTGTGACTCACATTTTAGTTGATGAAATATTGACACGTTTTCTTAAATTCAGTATATATACTACACACGTTTACAGTTAAAGAATGTATGAATCACCTTAGGCCTACGGCAATGACACATGAAGATTAAAATGTTAAGAAGAATAACTTCATTAAGTTATGATTGATTCATTTCTATATAACTTTTTGTCAGAGCCACAGGGAGCGACTGCAGAGACGCAAAACAACCGCACGCAGCTCTGAAGCTGCAGTTTGTTGACCCCTCATCTACACACTGACCCTGCAAGTTTGTGACCTAACGCACCAGATGGTTTGTCACACAGAACCATGTGAGAAGTCATCTTTAGAACCTACCTGGAAAAGGGAAGGCACTTTGAAAAAATATTTGGCCGCTGATTGGATGAACCATCTGTTTGTAACCATCTATCACAGGCTAATTCCAACTAATCAACTAACTACTCAACAAGCTACAAGACGTAGTCACACTCTTGCTGATGTAATCAGGAGAAGAGTGAAAACATTTTTTCTTCTTTCAAAGAGGAAACTCTCCAGTTCTGATATAACTGATGCCAGCTGCATCTGCGTTCACCTCTTCAGGAACTGTGGTCCGAACCACAGTGGTTCAGCCACGAGTGCCTGAAGCCTGGCAAGATGGATTCTCATGATCCTGTGAATTCAGCTGTTTCACAAGGTGAACAGTTTTGTAACTGTTGTTACAACTGCACCGTAAAAAGGAAAAAGTTGAGAGAACTCAAAATCAAAGGCAACGGACTGCAATATAAGTTTTGAGGCCAACTCAAATTCTTACGTTTTCAAAAAGTTTTTACCAACTACTGATCTTTTGTTGAGATAATTTACTTTTCTTCTTTAGATAAACTTAAAACTTTAAATTTGAGAAACTCAAAACACTGTATTTAAAATTTATTTATTTATTCATTAAAATCCAAAAGAGTAAATTCATTGAAGTGAAAATAAATGTTGAAATTTTAATATTTTCAATTAAAACTATTTTTCAGGCACTAAAAAAGACATTTCAGTTTTGCAGCTCACTGTGACCAACTTTCTGAAACTCAAAGATTCAAGTTTATCTAAAGAAGCAAATTAAATCATCTCAATTACATGAAATCATCATCTATAGGTCTGCAAAACTTTTTAACCGTTATTTCAAAACTTAAGCGTTTGAGTTGCAGTGTGTGCCTTGAAATTTTGAGTTGTCTCAGCTAATTTCTTTTAGAGTGTGTAGTTGTAGCCTCCAAGCCCAAGAAAAGATAACATGATGATGACATCACTCTGACATCATCAGCATTATGTTCTCAGACTTGACTAAACTGTTTTCACACACTAATGTGTGTTCAACATCATCAGTAAACTGCATCACGTCTCACAGCGCTTCACAAAATCATCTTCTAGGACTTTTACTGGAAGTCTCACAGTCATACAGAAACTTTTTGCACAACAAGGTTTTTTTTTTTCTTCTCACGCACAGAACGAGTCGTCATCGTGGCTGCAGCGGGACTGTTCTAAATGTGGACTTGTTGGTATAACAATGTGGGAGAAACATAATTTCCCACGAAGCCACTTCACATTCACATCAAACTGAATCCGGCCTACAACATCAGCAGGTACCAGCTGAGCTGCAGAAACCGGCAGCCATGTTTTCCCTCATGCTTCCTTTTTTTTTTTTTTGGCAATTACCCAGGTGGCTTTGAGGTGCTAATTAGACAGTGTTGATTAATACCAGCTGTGCATAATTTGTGCTATTATTGGATGATCACCCGAGACAAGGAGAGAGAGAGGGAACGAGAAAAGAGAGGAGGAGGAGAGAGGGAACATTACAGTGCAGACACATGCAGAATGCAGAACAATCAACATTCACAGTTTTTACAGTGTACAATTTACCCAAAGCCACTGTGATGGTGTCATGCATGCACAGAGAAGTGAGAGACCTCATTCACACCTGCTATTAACATGTAATCTGGATATGTGATCTGGCTCAGGAAAAACATGATAATGCACGAGTCCAGACCACATCTGAAGGTGGTGTGGCTCACACCGGCACTGAATCTCAGCAGGAACAAAGACAAAATAGTTTATTAATATCGAGTGATAGTTTCCATCTCGTTTAGTTCTGTTTTGGCCTGAACTAAGAAGACTGTCCGACTCTTAAGCAGCAAAATGTTCCACTATGTTCTCCTAAAGCTGTGACGATAACCGCATAACCACGAACATGTGATGCCTGCCATCGGTTTGAGCTTATTACCGTCATCACTGAAACTCTGATTGATAGACACTCAACCCAATGCATCATGGGATTGCCAGTGGGTGGCTAACAACATGCTAACAACTGTTTGAAACATGGAACAGTGGATAAGCAACCACATGAGTGTTGGATTCATCATAATGGATTTATTTTACCACACTTCCGACGCTGCAGCTCACGACTGGATTACAAAGCTTCACTGTAAAGGTACAACCCTGGTATTAGCATTAGCTTAATGTTAGCCTTTCCTGCTCAGTTTGTTTCAGGGCTACCCGTCACTTTTCCAGCAGTTGGGAAACAACAGATGCAACTTTTCTTGGTGTTGAGAAGCTGCAGCGTTTATTAACTGACACATGGTAACCTGAACTGTACATTTACTGCCACACTGACAACTTACTGCTAAGTTTACATTTCTGCTCAGCTATGAGCAGCAGTGTAACTTTTAGTCTCACTCACTTACACGCTACACACAAATGCTACACACAGCCCTATTCCTTAAAGGAGGTACGCTACGCTTATGACAGTATAAAGTCAATTATTTTGGGCAGTTGCGGTAAAACGCCATCCCATGGGAATACGTTGCTGTTCCACCACGGTAGAACTGTCACAGCCAAACCCAACCCCAACCCGTCTCCTCATAATGTGTACAAATCTCCTGGAAATAACACACTAAAAATCATAGCAACACATCAGTTAAGGCAGAGAAAGGACACTGCTAACAAGGAAGCATCACAGCTTCCAGGAATCACATTCATGCAACACGTTACACAACCCATCTTCAATTCTGAATGTAAACTTAACTTTGTTTGTTTACAAGAATATTATGTGACTTATTAATTAAGATAATATGCTCACATTGAAAAAAGTGAACTGCTGGACCAACAACAAAAAAAAATGCTTCAATTGGTAACACAAATATATTGAATTTTTTCACATCAAGTTAACAAGTTTGATGAACACAATTATTTTAAGTCTGATGTATTTAATAATCTGATTGCTTTTTAAATCAACAGTCAACAGATTTCCAATTTCTGACTCAATTATTTGCTTTACTTAAAGGTAAAAGACTCCTTTACAACATAACACTTCAGGAAATTTTGTTTTTTATTGTGATCTTAGTGTGTTGTTTAAGTTGATTAAATATAATTAATATAATTGCTAATATTAGCATGACTTAATGTTAACCTGACTTAATGAGTTTAATAAAAGTTAAACTATACAGTTTAAACAAGTAAGGTGGATCATTTTATATCTGACAAAACACATTATTTGCTCACAAAATATAATTTTGTCTTCCATTAGACGTTCTTTGGTGGCTGAAATGTAAGTGTAAAAAATCTGGAAAAGACGTGGAGGTCATAGCGTCAGACTGAGAGAAACCTAACTGATGAACTTTCGCTGAAACAACGAGAGCAGGTTAAAGGGACGGGGAGTCATTTCAAGCTGTTATCATCCAAAATAAAGTAGATTATCATCACTAGAGCAGAAACCTGAATGAGACTCATTCAAAACATTAAATAGCTTAAATTTACTTACTTAAAGATCAAATTTACTTACTAAGACATCTTACTTAAAAAAGAAATACAGTCTCAGACAGATGATGCAAATGAAGTTTTACTATCTGACACTGATTATAATATATTTACTTCATGCTTTGATATTTATTTCACTCTCTGTTTAATCTGTAGATTATACACATAAATTCAGGAAGCAGAGTGAATAAAATGTCTCGTTTAACCACTATGGAAATAAATGAATGCTTTTATACTCTGTCACATAACACCTCCTGTTTGTGTTACATCTTATTTAAAGTTTTAATGATTTTTTATCTTATTTAATTTGATTTGATTTCAGTTTGTCATGTTCCATACTCTATTGAATTGGTGTTTATTGCCTCGTGTTATTGTTTTGTGTATATTGCTTTATGACAGGATCAAATCAATCGGGGGAATTTTATAATCGTGTCAAACTCACAGAGGAAATCTTCTTTGTGGTGTAATCTTATTTTGTTTGTAATATTACCCTTGAATTTCTTCAGACCTACAGAGCTGGAGACGGTTTCTATAACGGCCCCTGAAACAGACCACAGCTGTGCTGGAACTCAGCAGCAAAATATTAACAGTAAAATATGTGTATGCGTGAATCATATATACACCTCTGACCTGCAGGTTCGTGTGTCTGTGTCGTTTCCTGTGACTGTTTCTCTTCAGATTGAAAACAAGCGTGTTTAGCAGCAAGCGTTCATCAGCAGATTTTTCACTGTTAAAAGTCAAATTACTGCCAGTCTTCATCTCATCATCTCCAGATCTGTCTGTCCTGACACTGGACACATCTAATTTCTCACCACATCGAGCTGGGAAGCTGTTGCCATGACACCCCGGGGCTGACTGACAGCTGTCACCGTGTGTGTGCTTGTTTGTGTGTGTGAGTATGTGTGAGCGAGTGTGGGTTCGCATGTGAATGTGTGTTGGCTTCTAACAAATGAGATGTCAAGTGGGAGCACGGGGAAGCCACAGAGACGTTGTCATGTGTGTGTGGGTGGAGGTTGGATGGTTGGATGGTTGGATGGTTGGGGGGGGATTATTGGTAGGAGAGGAGGAAGAGGAAGAGCGAGCCGACTCAAAGGAAGCAGAAGCAAAGAAGGAAAGCGGTGGAATTAAAGGCGTTAAAGGGCAGCTGGGTGGGAACGCCTGGACGAGCTCTGACAGCTAAAGTTCACACTTATTGGACACGGAGGGACGAGGGACGACATAATCTGCCATCTTAGCTGGTTTACAGCGAGGTCGTGTCCACCGAAACGTGTCCTGAGCTGCATTTATTAAATATACACGATACTCAAAGAATTTTAATCAATCGAGTCAATTTTGCTTACACAGAACAGAAGATATCTCAAGGCACTTGACATGCAAAACGTGTTGATTTTTTAAAATAATATTATTTACATTGACCAAATTATTCTCTCCTACAGAAGACAAAGACGGTAATTTCCCTGAAAAAATGACTAAAGTTTTCTTGTTGAGTCAAAATAGTTGCAGGAACATAATTTGTGAAAGTTTTATAGTCAATATAAAGTTATTCTTACTATATATTAACCCTGACCTGAAAAATATTGGGTCATACCAAAGCAAAAGGGAGTAACTTCCATTTTATTTGATCACTTCAGCTTAAAAAGCAGTTTAATGACAAATATGACAAAATCCTTCAGGTAATTATATAAAATGAATCAGCACTTTTTACTGTTATTCTTTACATTATATTATGATACACCTGTGATGTTCCGAGTAACTTTTAAAATCTAATTATTTCAATGGTTTTGGGAGGTTTCTGAGCATTTGAAGATACTAATATTTATATTCTAATGAAATAAAATTGGAATTTTAAACATTAAAGGAAATATGCTGCAATAGAAAAAATATTCAATACTATCAAACCTTTTCAGATAAAATTTGACACTGATTGATTAATTTTAATGCATTTTCACACCTGGGATCATAGTTATTGTGGTGAGTCTTATTTTTTAATACTTTTCTAAGCTGTTGTCATATATAATAGTACAATACACAGTTCACATATTTCTTAATTTTCTTGCATATATGTTACATGTTAGAACACGTTTGTTTCTCTGCAGCTTTTTGCAGTTTGTGTGATGACGACCACCTACTTTCTCCAAAGTAAAACACATTTGAGAGACAATATTTGTCCAAATGACAAAGGAAGTCTTTGATGTCACAAAAATATAATATATAACACATTAAAAAAAAACAACGTACTGTCTTTTTCCTTTGTAGGGCAGCGTTCCCACCAAGAGAAAGCACTGAGGTGACAGTGAGGTATACACATCCCTGCTGCCGCAGGAGTTGAGCTCACATAAGTAGGTCTCAGTAAATGTCCTGAATGACCTTTATAAAGGCATTATGTCTTTATGCTTCAAGTGTTATCAGCCCATTAAACGGGTATTATCGGTTGTCCCTGGAAGCATAGAGTCGAGGTATTATAGCCCTACTCTAATTCCTAATTGTCTAAGCAGGCCATTATTGTTGATAAGTGAGCAGGATCACCATAGAGGTTCAAAATGAATCCAGATCCACTACAGACAGAGTCCAGCTCACCTCACACTGGAAGAAAGCGGAGTACACGACAGGTAACAGCAGTACAAAGAGTGAAAAAGTGGTATAGTGGATGGATGGATGGGTTAAGCAGAGACTTGTACCCAGGACACAGCTGTTTGTGTCCCATATGAAACCAAAAGTCAGCGCTGACTTATTATTTAACGCAATATTTAACCCCAATCAAACTGTCACTGCTCACATTCATGTTAATATAAATGTAAGAAAGTCTTTGTCGGCAAACTTCTCCTCTATGCAGACGATATGCACCTTCTGGCTGACTGGTGGGTGCAGTTTTCCCCGTCCAAAGCAAATAATAACGGCCATTTAATAGGTTGATAACATTTGAAACAGTTGTCATTATGCAGTATCTACTGCACATGTGCAACACAGGTCTTTTCTTAGTGTCAATAAATCCTCTGAAAAGGCAAAAAACCCTGACAATGAGTATGTTCTGGCCTCTGACAGCCCAGAGCCCACTGCTTCCTACAGGAGACCTCAGTCTTAAAGCTAGTAGCTAATTGTTTTTTTAATTATCAAACGGGATTGACATTGTCGACCTACACAGGGTTAAAACAATTAAAATGCCTTTAATGGTCATGGACCTTAAGTCTTAAGGTCTAACATGACCATGTGGTTTTTAAGCAGCGTGCCTCAGAGCTTCTTGTGATTTTTCCAAAATGCACCTCAAACAAACTCAGTGTGAGTCCAGGAAGTGCTTGTACCCAAACATTTTTTGATTTACACATTTCAATTGGGGAATGCAAGAATCATTTTAGGTCGACAGCACTGATAAATGAAAGTTTAAATGTTAAAAAAAAATAACCCTTATTTATTTTTGTATATTTTTTTTGTCACAGTCACAGGGAGCCACTGGAGGGGGGGGGGCAAAAGAGCCACATGTTGCTCCAGTTGCAGACCCCTGCCCTGAATCATCCCACTCAGTATTAACTGACAGAGGCAGTGTTGACAGGTGACAGGTGGCCCGTCGACGGACATCTTGACAAACTGATCACCACCCAGTGGTTACAAACACCTGTAAGGATTTGCTGATGGAGCTCAGGTCATGACACGTGTTACACTGTCTGTTGTCAAATCAAAGCTGGAAGCTAAAGAATCATTTTATATTTAAAACCAATGAAACAGACGCTCGACTCATGTG